>CAKAOJ020000087.1:82500-235000 GCA_916701645.2 Sebastolobus alascanus | reverse complement strand
TCTAATACACTGTGACCTTGAAAAGTATTGTAAGACCTTAAAGCTTTATTTAAATTCAGTCCAGTTTACAATGTTTAAGAGCCAGATGTCAGGTTGTTGTTTTCCAGACAATTCCAGATTATTGTGGCTTCCTGGTGCCCTAGTGCACTGGTTCCCAACATGGGGGTCACGACCCCCACTAGGGGTCGCCAAAGTTTCACATGGGGTCTTGATTTTAAGGGGTGTAAGACAACTTTCTTTAATATACAGTTGGCCTTTGTCTCAGCAATTCATTCATCTCTGTGAAGAAAACTAAATGATAGTTATTTTTAAAGTTTGGGTTATTATTTAAGATATAAACAGGAACAGGATAAGGGCACGGTGACGACCTGAACACAAGTTATATTCACAGAGCCTTCCCTCTCTGCTAAACAGCCTCGTCCTGCATTAAAAATGTATGAAGTTAAAACAACCAACAAAGAGCTAATAGAACAATGGCCAAACATCAGGGAGAAAACACTGAATTTGTCAAAAAAAAAAGTATGTATGATCGTTAAAAATTCAAAGAAATACATAATATAGACAGAGAATTGTATTAAAAGTCCCTACAAATAACAGGAAAACTCCTCTCTGATGCAATATTCTAATAATCTGCTCAAAATTCATTCAAATCGTTCGTTTCACACAAACTCAATGCAGTTATTGCGTTCACTATTTGGGTTAATTGTACAGTTTATCAGTTGTTCTGTACTGTTATTGTTATGTATTGAATATAGTATGAAATATACATAAAATATGTCACTTAGTCAGGGGTCGTCAGTTTACTCAATGATTAATAAGGGGTCCCTTAAGGAAAAATGTTGGCAACCATTGTGTGGATAAGAAGCATATCACATAACAGCAACATCCCTGGTTCGATACCCATCGGGGATGTTCGTTGCACGTCACACTGCTCTCTCTTCCACTATGTGTCCTGTCTGTACCTTCATTGTAACAACTATCCATTTAAAACAACAATGAAAAAAACATATGTTTAAAGTGATGCTTTCTGCTATTTGGTTCGTGCATTAACCAACTACCGCCATACAAAAGGTGTGGAAACCTTCCATGTTTTCAAGACACAAGGACAGACCAGAAAGTTTCGTTTAAAGACACTTCACAGAACTCCTACAGACTATATATGTCCAGCATGAATTAATGAAGACTTGTGTGTAAATTAGGTAACCAGGATCACGTCAGTACCGGTGAAATTCCACCTTTGTGTCACACTAAATGAGGACAACCTTCTTATGGTCTGTTGGAGTGTTGAGCTTTGAAAGTTTCAGGGTTTAATGTTTAAATAGCTGCAGCCTTGATTCCCTCAACAATGCGTGACTCTGATGGGTCTCACAGCTGCTGTATTAGGCAGCATGACAGCAAAATGGAAAATAGCTTTAAAGAGAGTGGATAAATGTGTCAAAAACCTTGAAGCAGATTCAAACGAAACAAGTCAGCCTGGCGATACCAGTACCAGGGAAATTTCAAAATTCTCGATACCTATTTGATACCACGGTAAAAAACAAAACTAAAAGGATAAATCCCATGTACTTCAACATCCACTCCTTTATTACCTTTTGCATACAGTTTTTTGCAAATTTATTATTAATCACTGAAAATCCGCCTTAAGTTTGTCACCAAAAACTAAATTTTACAAGATTACAATTGGACACGTCATGATAACGTTATAATTGACCTTCGCCTAAAACTAATTTTTACTGAACAGAGTACGTATCATAATGTAAATCAATAAAACCTATATAGCCAAGCAGGACTATGCTGCCCACCGGCTGCTAACAGCTAACGTTAACTAGCTCTCCTCCTGCTGATTTCAACACGGATTTGTTGTTCACAATGCAGCTTTATCAGGGCCATTTTTCTCGAGCAACGTTTTCACAATTTTGGCATCAACTTGGCTTTGACTTGACTGAGCTTTTTTTAACAACAGGAACCTTTCCTGGAACTCAGGATCTTTACATGCACTTTAACAGGAACTGAACCCGTTCAGACTGACCCGGAAACAGTCCCAGTTCCTGAGGTATGACCTTCAAGTCGAGGCCTTTCTCAGCAACATTATGAGAGAGTGGAATGGAGCATGAGCAAGCAGGAGAAACATCGCTGAAACGTAACCTTTTATGGTAATTCTTTAATGCTGATTTAAAGTGAAAAAATTACTTAAAAACGCTCAGCTGTACTTGCAGATGAACCTTTTGCCTTTCGGGCATTTTAAATCTCCCATGTCTACCTCTGCATGTCTCCTTTCGGCCTGCTATACATAGCAACGTTCTGCTATACATAGCAACGGTCTGCTATAAAGAAATAACAGACCGTAGAACGCTGTGATTGACCAATCAGAATCGAGTATTCAACAAAGCCGTGTAATAAGTTACGATAGTTGCACATTCATAGCCAACACACACACACACATACACACACAGGGACCGGATAAGAGGTCACTGAGGCCAGGAAGTCCACAGAGGCAAAACATGACTCAGCTGCTTACTCTAACAATGACTCATGATTTAGGGATGCAAGTGAATGCGCTGCTCCGACACACAGTGACACAGAGACAGATGAAGGGCAGACAGAGAAAAATCAAACATAAAAAGAGTAAGTTGATTTATTTTTAAAAACTTCTACAACAAATAAATAAATATTTAGTTCACGTTGTATTTTACTTTCCTGCACTTGATGAGATGAATCAAAATCAGTAGCTGAAATACAGTTTTCCACAAGTGTTTCCCCCAAATTTCATGGCAACAATTGAAGGGTTTGTGCTAAAAAAGTGGAAATCCATCCCTCTTTTCTTTGGTTATAATGTGTGACAGAGAGAGAGAGAGAGAGAGAGAGAGAGAATAACAAGGGGAGTATAGTATAAAGATCATGGAACAAGTCAGACATATTATCTCAGGGGTCTCAGGGGAGGCTCCAAAAATATTCTGGTACCAAACATGACTTATAAATATCAGCCGGAGCCACAGGCAAAACCCTATGGTGCATATGTAACCACAATGTCTCTCACTGTCTTTCACACACACACACACACACACACACACACACACACACACACACACACACACACACACACACACACACACACACACACACACACACACACACAGGAGATTTTTTTTTTTTTTATCCCTCTCTCCCTGCTGCTCCTCTCTGCCAGCACCACTGTGCCCTATAAATAACCGTAACAATAACTTCCCAGAAAGGCCATGTTTAGTGTTTGGCATCTGAAGGGATCCCAGGGGCGCTGTGGGGCACCACCGCAGGGTGAAAGGTGGTGTGTGAATGGAGGAGTGTGTGTGTGTGTGTGAGACAGAGAATGTATACAAGTAATTATGAGTGGAAAACCTGTCTTCTAAAATGAGAGAAATGCATTATTGTTTTTTTTAATAGTGAATGTTAGGTTGACATTTACATGCCACCAGTGACTCATCTCCTTTGCCAAATAATTCTTCTTACGATCAACACTGTTTGCTCCTTCAGAGATTCGGTCCAAGTTTACTCTGCCCTGAGATATAAACACTAACACAATGAAGTGGAAGGAATAAATACAGGGCCAAACGCGGCTAAAGAGGGAAACACACAATACCACAGTAATCATCCGTCTATACTCCCCAATTACCCTCCGAATGGGGACACTCGTCTATTCAAAATACATCTTGGTTCAGCCCCCTGATACAATAAGCAGCAGTCCTGCCAAAGTGTCCTGAATCCCAGCTTCTCAAGTGTTATTTAACTAGACTTTTATTGATAGGAATTCATAATTCAGTTGATGATCTTTGGTAAATTTCCCACCTGCTAATCTAACTCAGGTTTGATTGTTTTGTCGTTGAACTCCGACAGTATTGCACCAAAAAAGCGAGAAAGCTAAGAGGACTTTCAATACTTTAGATGAATTGGATTTAATTTGAACTTAAATACTAACTTTAATAAATGGTCTTCAATGGACTTAATGGACTCTCCTGGTTTGTAAAGGTTGTCACTGTGTGAATTTTATAAAAATGTCTTATCGTATATATTTTTCTTTATCATTTCTTTCGCGATATAGACTAGGCCTATATTTCTTTCTTTTTTCTCCATATCATTTGCATAAAAATTGTGAGAAACTGAAAAATAATGATCATTTGCTACTCTATTCTAATAATAATGAATCTCTGCTGTACAACCTGGTTTAAACCTGATCGTTACAGCTACAAATCATCACAATGGAACCAGCAAATATTTGGCATTTTTTGCTTGATGAGTGAGTAAAATGATAAATCATAACTTCAATTAACTAACTAATCGTTTCAGCAATATATCTTACAATCAATCAATCACCCACTTCTGTCAGTGGATGATAATTTGTTGAGAATGATGCTATCAAGCGTGGAGCACAGCTGCATTGCTAGACACCAACAGTGCTGTATGTATTTGGAACTGCGGAGGTGCTCTCTAAGAAATACTGCAAACTGCAGTATTTATGTAGTGTACAGTATATGCAGTGAAAGCAGGATTTCCCTGGTAGCTACAACTGTAGTGATAGATGCAGTTCCTGACACCGTGCTGCACACACACACACTCACACTCACACTCACACTCACACACACACACTCACACACACTGGCCTCAACACAAGAGCACAGCTGCCTCCCTCTGCATGAATGTCTCACAGAAATTAAATCTCAATTACGATGATCAAATTGACGAATGCAGATCCACTCTCACGACTCGCGACTGATGAATCATTATTTGGAATTGAACCGGATAAAAGACAAACAAACAAAAGTCAACTGCTTTCACTACAATAAAAGCAAATAAGCACATGAAGACACACGTGCACACCGTAGGAGTGATTTGGACCCTCAGGAAGCTGTTCAGTTGATAATGATGGGAAAAGGGCGGCGGGGAGAATAACTCATGTATGTGTGTGACAGTGAGGTAAAACAAGAGGGGAAATGTCCCTGAAGACAGAAGTGTTCCTCTGGTCGTCTTGTCTATTAGATTACACACACACACACACATCCGAACATGGTGAAATAATGCTAGGAATGCTAGTTTCATTTTGCTAACAGGGTTACCATAGCACCCCAAGTGAGAGGCTGAATGGTTACAGGAAAGGCTGGTCTCTCAGTCTGAGTCAAGCCTCAGACCAGAGAGTTCCAACTGGACCCATTGTAATAAAACAACAGTCACACTGTAACTGTGAGGCTATGATGACACAGGATGAGTCACTGTTTGCTGTCTCATCGTTCTCCCCTGTCGCTCACGAGGCTGACGGTGGGGAATAACATTTTCACCTTCGCAAGATAATTAATAATTACTTGTTACAACTTGGGTCTTATTTTGGTAAATGCAAGACGGGGCAAGAAATTAGCTGTCATTTGATCAGACAGGTTGTAATCTGGTCAAAGTGTTGGTTGTCAACAGAACAAAAACTTTGCCCGATGGGCTCTTTTCACAGCAGGTATTTTGACATGCAGGGTAAACACAGGTGTAATTGATCAAATTATTATGGTCCCGTTGTATTTAGTGTCATTGCAGCCATTCAAGTGAGCCAGCATGCACAATGCCAGGGCCCTGGCCCATCTAAATAGAACAAGGCCTTAATTTATGTTATTAATTACACCTGTGTTTACCCTGTGATGACATGTCAGGATGGCTGCTGTGAAAAGAGCCTATTATCTAAACCAGTGTTTCTCAAACTTTTTTTTCTGGGGACCCACTTTTTAAAAAATGACAAACCACTGTGACCCAATTCACAACAGGCCTCATCTATAAATCGTGAGAAGAGCTAATTTGTGCGTAAATATAATAATACTTTAGGTCAAAGTTGAATCAATAATTGGTTTCTAAACAGACAGTTTGGGTGATAACTTTACTATTTGCCTTTGTTTGTTTCTTCCAAATCAGTCTGATTAACCTGGGAGTTTTTTTTAACAACTTGTATGATCATCTGACTGCTTGTGTCATCAATTTTATCACTGATAAACTGAGAAAAAATGATGGGCAAAACTGCAAAAGTTAAGAGCCAGGTAGTAATAAACTGGAATTATCTTTGAGAGAGGCGGTGGGAGGGAGTGAAGCGGACACAGGTGGAACAGTTTAACGAGCACAAGCTCAGGTGTGACTAATAACATTAACGATGGCCACACAGTTAGCCATGAAACTGAAACACTAACATCAGAAATGACGCCTGTGCCTTTCTCTAATTTATAAGAGATATTTGTTGAATTTTTTACTTGAATGTGTCGAGTCACAAATCTCTGCTGTGACAAAAAGCCTCTTCATCTGTCCTACTATGCAAGAAGGTCAGATCCAGCTCCTCAGCTGACAGAAATGTCTGTTTTTAGGGCTGGATATACTACAAAATGGATGGACAGTGGACACGCACATAGTTCTAAATACTACATTAGTGGCTGCATATACTGGCATGTACGACAAACTTCATATCACAAGAACCCTTTAGAACCCCTTTAAACTCATGTGCTAGCTACCAACAAAAACAGACAGCTAACACTAGCATCAACTAAAATAAGCTTTCTAACAATATGCTTTTTGTATGTGGCATAACTAAAAACAGTATGGTAGAAGAAAAATAAAGAGCCAAAAATGTACTTACACTATGTACATTTCAAAATTGTGAATAATATGTGAGGAATAGTCAGAAGGTCTCCACTTTGAGGTTGAAAGTGAAGTATAAAACATTACATGTCCCTTGTAAATTAAAAATAAAATACCACTAATTTGTGAGGGAAAGGTCTTTATTCTTAGATTTTTGGGTTGCTGGAAAAAAATCATTAAATAATGTCTGACAATGACTGATATATTTGACTTCAGGACACCTCAGACTACATACATGCTGAAAATCATCATCATTTTTTCTGTATTAATTTGGATATTTTCCAAAGTAAAAGTCCCTAGAAGTGTATGATTCAACTTTTTCCCATGGTCTAGTGTTAAAAAAATTAACAAAATTGTAATATCGAATCGCAATACTTGTAGAATTGCAATACTTAAAAATCCCAATACATATTGAATTGGCATCCAAGTATCGTGATAGTATCGAATCAGGAGATAGGTGTACCGTCCCAGCCCTACTTTCGAACCTACTAAAAAAGCTCTTTCCCTACTGTCCCCAACCGACCCGGCACTCTCCTATCTCCTAATTTAAATAATAATAATAATAATAATATAATAAAGGAGTCACTTGTTTTTCAGAGCTGAAATCTGGAGATCACCGCTTCAAATTATTTGTAATGAGATAACTTTGATCTATTTAACCACCCAGATCTCGGGAATGATACGGCCTGAAGAGCAAGAATGTGTTTGTGTAATCTAATCAGCCCAAAACAGCCCGAGCTAAGATCTGTTGAGAGGGACAGGTCTGTACATCACACAGTCTGTTCGTTTGAGATGGAATTCACAAAGAGCAAAAGCATGCCATAATATGTTAAGTATGGATATTCTTTTCTCTCGGACTCAATCTCAAACGTTACTTGGTAGTCAGCGGTAAATGTGACAAGATAGATGGTTCACAGGATTCAACCCGTCACTTATTAACACTGGAGGGGATCTGAGAGGAAACCCTCGAGTGTGTGTGAGCAGTACAGCATGTTCTCATGTGTCCCTCTGTGTCTCCATAACGGCGTGGACACAGGGGGTCCATAAAGCAAGTTATTCCTCACAACTGCAGCCAAACACTACAGCATGACAGTAAAGACAACATACACCAGAGCACAGGCAGCTTCGTCTAATGTCGTTGTGTTTAAATATTTCAGTTGTGGTTTCGTGCAGCAAAGGTCACGCTGTGTATCAACTATAGTGTATTTCTGTCTTTGTGACGAGTGTATGTTGTTCTGTCATACGGTGCCGCTACTACCGCTCTACAGTCTAGACCAGACAAAAGTGAAAAAAATCAATGTTATTTTCTTTTTTCGCTCGATTTTGTAATGCATTTCTTTATTATCTATTTCTCGGGGATATTGTCTTGCCGCTTACTTTTTGTTTGTATAAAACTGTTCCTATAAATTTGGTCTTGGTAGTTTGACGAGGCCACACTTTCGCGTTTCATTATTTGATAGAAAATAATTCCAGATTTTCATCCTGTACCTGTTTTGTACAGACAATTTAGTATCTGAAGTTCCCAATCATTATTTCTAAGTGCCGCAGCTGCTTTCAATTTTGTGCCACCAAATATTCTGTAAGGTCAATTTCTTTTCTCTCTCTGACCTTCGTCACTGACAAAAAGACTGGAACACAGCTGTAAAGACAGCAGCTGTATCATTTTGAGCTCAGAAGCATTCAGTTTCTCACAAATAATGATACACTATATTGCCAATAAGGTTATGTTTCTGCCATGTTTACTTTTTGTCCTGCCCTAATATATGCAACAAAGCTAAAAGGAGAATGAGGGAGATGTCAATCACTCGTAGTCTGTAAACAGCCCTGAGAAGAGCCCTAATTGGCCAAAATGATCAAAATCACCTGTGTGAGTTTACCATGGCTTTGAAGGGCCTTTAAAGTTAATTTGTGGAGACAAGTGTTTCCCATGTCAAGCACTTACTTGAATGGGAAAAAAAATATCTGGCAAATCAATCCCATGATTATCTATCATCATGTGTATTTTGATGCTAATCTGGAACCAGATGTGATGTTATTGTCATTTTCTTTCAATTCCTCGTTTTTGCATGTGGCAAATTTACTGAATATGTATCTCAACATCAGCACAACACATCCTCAATATAGATATTATCATTTCAGGTCTGAGCTGAAGTTATTTCATTAAAAGCATCAGCGACCGAAACAAAGCTTGTTCCTCTCATCTCATCGCTGTCGTCACACCTCTCCAACTCTGCTGCCTTCACCCCCCTCCCCGACGACCGTATCCCCTGGCAACAGCCTGGCGAAAGCAGCAACAGGCAGCCTCTTAGCCCGAAGAGAAAGCATCCTCATCACCTCTCTTTTCCTCCTCTATTCAGCGTTTGTGTCTCTATGTACTCCCTAATTGTCATCTGCATGCCACAGACTGCTCTGACCTACTCTATACTGATCAATAGTTTTCGCTCTCTTTCAGACGTGCACGCACACACTATTGATCCGCCTCCCGACTCCTCCATCATCATCACCTCTTCCATTGCTTTCCCTACTCTTCACTTTCTAAAGCTCCTCACAATGATCGGTCTCCCCTCACATTCACACAATCGGTTAATAAAATAATCGATGTTGAGGTGTGTAATTAGTCTTCTGCTGCTGTTTCAATATTGTCTTATCAATACCATTGATGGGCCTTGCAAAATAATGAGTATTTTGTACTTATACAATCAGACCTGAAACAATTAGTTGATTAATTGATTTGTTCATTGGCAGAAAATAGCATAAATTATGTAATTCTTTCAAGCGAATATGGCATAAATCTTGGGTTGTCTAATGTGAATATTTGCTGGTTTTCTTACTCTTTTATGATATTAAACAAAATATCTTTGGGGATTTGGGCGGTTGGTCAGACAAAACAAGACAAACATGACGCTGCGGAAAACTGAAGACATTTTCTTTTTGCTATTGTTTGAGATTTTATGGACCAAAAATACAAATTAAAAATACTCCAGAGATTTATCAGTTGGGGTTCGACAACTATTTTAAGGATTTTGAGAAAACATATTTTCAAAGGCGTCTTAATGTCAGACCTAAGAATGTCCTTGCTATGGAGAATGGTTTGCTTTAATTTCCTAAATTTCTATAAGCATTTTGCATTGGGGAATTGCTCCCTCAATGAAAAAAAACGCACATTTCTATAATGAGAAAATGTAGGTGTGCTCTTACATAGATCTACTTGACCCTCCCACATACGAATACACTTCAATCCTTGGTGTGTGGATTAACAGGCTGGCTGTTAAGATTAGCAGAACTACAGCGGCTGTGTTATGTCTGCAGTATGTGTGAGTTTGTGCGTTCACACATATGTGGATTGTGGATGTAATCGGAAACGTGTTTGTTGATTCTGCTGCCACTCGAGCACACATAACTCATGGTATACGACGAACACGCTAAAAGGAAATGCTACTAGAGACGCCTTAAAATAAAATAATTTACACTTAAAATCTAACCAAAGATACTGTACGCACAGAGCATCAAAACACTGGAGTGCAGATGGACAGACAGTGGGACTACAAAGAGTGTTGTGAGTGTTTATGGCAGTAGGTGTTGGAGCTAATCATGTGATTCACTCAGCTCTAATTCTATTATAGAGAGACAGAGAGAGGACGATCGGAAGAAAGAGACATTATCCAAGGAAGACAAGACATGTTAAAACAAGGAATGAGCTGTAATAATGAAGGGGATGCACAGAAAAACAGGAGAAATAAAAGAAGAATTCAAAGAAAAGCAGAAGAAGAATGAGAGAAAGAGAGGAAACAGAAGGAGGCTAGATGGAGTGAAATGTAAATTGAGTTGGACAGGCAGGTGATAGCGTCCTAGATACGCAGCAAAGGTGCAAGACAGAAACCACACTCACAAAAAAAAACACACACAAATCTTAACTGCAAATACAAAGAAAACATCTATAGTCTACCTCTCCGTTGGGGCTTCCAGCACAATGTCCATTCCCATTCAAATTCCCGCTGGAGTTCCCATTCCTGGTGTTGTTTCTGAACTGATCCACAGCATCTCTGTCCACCACTTCTTCTCCTCCTCCTCCTCCACTACCCTCATCTCCTGTATTCTCTCCATTCTCGTTCATTTCCTCCAGAGCGATGCTGAACTGGGCAAGGGTTCGAACCATCTGCAGCATACGGAGCGCTCCCTGTGCCCGAACGCACACTCACTTTGGCACATAGACGCACGAGAAGCAACCAGAAAAACACCTGCAGGGTTTTTATCTGTTTGTTTACTCACACAAACTCAGTCTTCATGTCCGCAGAATAACGTCAGATAAAAGAAGAGACAACACCTGAGGGGCGAACGGATCACCACCTTTCCTCTTAATCACAACATAAAATGAACATGTTCTTTCCAGTTGTTTTGTTTCCGTCCTCTCTTCTGTCCTCTTTTAAATAATTGAGTCCTTCAGAAGGCAACCTCTCTGCATGCAAATCTTCTGCTCTTCCATAAATTCAGTCTTGTGTGTCAAAGTGTGCGTCTCGTTCTGTAGCAGGTAGCAGCTCGGCAGCATACACACACACACACACACACCGTTATGTGAGAGGAGAGGGAGCACGCTTCAGCATGTATGCATGGGTGTCTGATCTGTCTCTACTGCATGGATGATGTAAGCAAGATCTGAGCGTATGTCGAGGTGTGTGTGTGTGTGGACCACGGGAGAGATAAAAAGTGTGTGTGAGTGTGGGGGTGTGTATGAGTGTGTCATGGCCCTCCCCCCCCCCCCGAGTGTGTAAAATGAGAGGCAGCAGGCAGGGCAGACGCTCACAGCGCTTCACTCAGCTCAGCCAGACTCAACCAATCCCTCCATAAATAATCGATTGAGGTATCCGGGGGACGAGAGGACGGGGGAGGATGACAGAGCTGTCCATCCATCCATCCATCTCCCTCTTAACTATCTTTAACCATGATAACATCTTCCTTATGTCCCAACAGTACCAATTATTTCATAACACTGTCTTAAGTTCCCTTACTCCCCTTGAAGTTAAATGCACCACTGAGGAAACACAGATTTGAATAATGTCCTTTCTGTCTGTTCTGTTTCTATGCAGGCACACTGAATGGCAGCAGCCCACAGATAACCATGACAACAGCGAGCAAGAGTGTCATTAACTACAAATCATGTACACCGACGATGATTTTTACAAGCATGTTGCAACTTTTTAGATGCATTTCCCATCTTCAAGGCAGCTGCACGCTGCTCTCCATTTTATAAACTTCTAAATCTACGAAAATCAATTAAAGGGGCACTCCACCAAATTTACACATGAGGTTCAGTTTACTCGTTATGACTCACTACACTTCCACAATGGTGCCGTTGGTCGGGGCGGCCTTATCAGCTGTAACCGCAATATGAGAGCCAGTGGGGCACGCTCACATGCTCGAACATGCACTAAAAAGCATGCACGGCCGGCCTGGACAATGTCAACAAAGCACAGAGAAGCTCGATTTACAACACACACAGAGGGAGAGCGACTTCAATCTCTGCTCAGGTAGACATTACTCCTCTATATCTTAGCAAATAGTGGTTTGATGCTATATTAATGCTCTGAATATTGTATAGAGAGCACCTTTAAGTATTTCTTTGGTCTATAAAATATGAGAAAATAAAGAAAAATGCCCATTGAATCGTCCCAGAGGTCAAGGTGACGATCAACTAAAGTTACAGTTATCTAAAAACAGAGAAAAGCAGCACATTGGAGAATTCTGAAATAATGCCCAGGGCCTTTATTTGAGACTATGTCATTATTTATAATTCACCCTGTTTTTAAGTATACATTTTGATTATAATTTAGAAAATAAGCCTTCCTGTTTTCCATTGCTGTTGCTATTTTTACTGTCATTTTTCTTTTTACCTCTATTTGTTTCACAATAAACCTCTTCAATGGAAGACCTTTATATTGAAAAACTGCAGGAAGAGTTGAAAAGTAGCTTAATATTGATAAAGTGCACCAAAGTACTACAATTAATTTATCAGTAAGTGAGAACAGTATTTCTGCAAAATGAGAAACTAAAAGCAGCAGATTGAGAAAATTTCAGTGCTGTTGAACTGATGGAAATATATTTAGATTATACTGAATTTCCATCTCAGTCATTATGCCATTGTACAGGTACTGATAATCTAGTTTTTTTCTTCCCTGTGCTCAGCTATTATTGGCCGTTATTTGAGTGCTGGCTTTACAGGAGAATTTTATGTTTCCGTGCCTTCATACAGTTTTGATCAAAGTTATATTTTCATCATATGGTTGTGCAGTTGCACCACCGTTCCTTGTGCACACTATTTGGGTCAGTTTTCCCCACCAGTGCAGTCCTTTAACAATTCATAATGTACATGCACCCACATTAACACACATCAAGTAGGTACACACCCTTTTGTAATACACGTGGGGACGCTCACAGTAGCACAAACGCAAAAGAAAAATTAAATCGAGCATAAATACGGCAAAACTGCAATTTTTGACAAAAGGGTGAAAAAGGATCATGTGCATGGTTATGCGAGTGTGCGCACATCAGCTGAATGGCACGCATCACCAGAGAGTTTTTGTGAGTGCATAAATCTAAAATGCAGGTTTAATGAAAAAGTTTCATAAGTAGAAGACGGCACGGCATGTGGGTTTGAGCTGAACTGAGAAGCAAGTGAACTGAGAAGCGACAGTAGCTTTAAAAATACAGTGTGCCATGTAATATTAACACAAATAGCAAGCCTCAAGTGATTTGATGTCAACCTGAGTACTTCTACATTGCAGCATGGTATGAAGTGGCTTTTGTCCAGCGATTAACCCAAACACACTTTAGAGGCTATTTCTCTCCAACTGAGATCAGATGGTGACAACAGGAAAAAAAGGTCACAAAGGACATTTAAAGGTCAAGCTCGTGGCAGGAAATTGGCCTTTAATCCGTGTTGCCATAGAAACGAGTTTGAAGGTCTGGTGACAGAGATCAGAAATGACAATCTCTCAGGCATGTTCTGAGTCGGAGCGCAGAATTTATTTAATACATATACTCCGTTCTCTGGGCCAAACATCCAACCAACAAACCACCTTTGATACCAAATAAAGGCCACTTTAATACCATAGTAAGCCCTTCAGACTAATAACTTTCCTCCGAAGTCTGATGCTTTGAAGATCTGTCGAGAATAAACAGTGAGATGTTCCTGCTTTCTTTCTTTCTCTGTTTCCATCTTATTCAACCCAAACATTTATGCAAACACCATCTAAACAGTACTTGGACAACAATACAGTGCTGCAGGGATGACAACCTGAAATTTAGCATCACACTGGTTCCCTCCACAAAAAGCCAACGGGATTTTTCCATTGGGTTTTGGAATATTGCAGAAAATAAGCTTTGTGGCAAACAAACGTTTATGATACTTGTTGATACATGTTTTGTTCTGCAAGATAATCTCCACAAATGAACACCACTTTTATGATTTTTGAAGCATAAATGCAATCGCCAGAAGTAAAAAGCTAACGTTAGGCTATAAACGAACTAAACCAGGGTCGCATGACTTCACGCCACCAGCACTAAGCTAAAAGCGGACTAGTGTTCGGCGTGATGACGTTTAGTCTCATTTAGCTACTTGTTAGTAACGACCTTTTTCTTAAGACCCGTAAAAGCTTCAAAATTCACAAGTGGCGTATATCATAAAAAAATATATAAAAAACATTAAAATCTCTTAAGCTTGTGTTAACCACAGACCTTATTTCAGGCATCTAATCAAAAACCCATTAAAAAAACCATCAACTTTGAGACAATGGAACCGGAAGTACTACAATACTAACTCATTTCCTCACCACTCTATGGAGCTCTATGGCACAGAGGAATAAGCTGTGGCTTTGTCTACACAGACAATACCTGTTAGTACGATCAATTCATTAATTGTTTACTACTTTTTTCGTTCGATTCTTTGATAATAAGAAATAACATCGACCATGACCAGACTCATCTTTTAAGCTACTCGAGAGCACAGAAGTCATCACCTGACCAGCTACTACATCAGCATCCACAGCATCGTATTTCTGTAGCAGCTCCACAGTGCTCACATCCTCAGCATTTCCTGTTTAGTTTCAGACTAATGCAGTTGCTAGGTAGTGAAGAAAAAAAAAAAGCCATAAAGCGCGTTCCCGTGTGTGTTTCTGCATGTACGCATGTACACACATGCAGAAAAACAGTGGGCAGCCTGGGGATGGAGTGTTCTCCCTGAATGAGTTACCTCATAACTGGCTGACCCAGATTTCCAACACACACACACACACACACACACACACACACACACACACACACACACACACACACACACACACACAGAGAGAGAGAGAGACGGTACAAGCTGTATGCATGCACAGGTGTGTGATGAGATATCTCTCTCTGTATTGGCAGTCACGTGTCCACCTCTCCCAAGGTTACTCTCTCACACACACACACACACACACACACACACACACACACACACACACACACACACACACACACACACACACACACATACACACACACACACACACACACACACACACACACACACACACACACAGGCCCTAACTACATGGTCAGCTGAAGATCCCTCCCTCCTTTTCAGGGAATTATTAGTATGTTTTTATTATTTTCATTGCAGATTGGCAGAAACAATGAATTATGATGTCACAGGGAGTGAATCGAACACAACAATGATCATGAGCCAAACTCAATTTCATAAGATCCAATTTCCAAGCCCCCAGGAAGAGCGCCGGGGTTTAGACATAGAATTACAACTTCCGTGTCCATTACGTGATGCCATTGGGCCCCAAAAAGACTTTTTACCCATAGATTTACATTGGGAAAGAGACGTCTGTAAATCAGCGGATAATTTTTTTTTGAGGTAAATCAACTTCCCAATACAAACACTTGAAAAGCCCTTCAATCATTAGGTCCTAAAAATTGTAAAATCCACTAATAGCCAAATCCAGAGTTATTTCACTTCCTCCGTTCACGTAAATGAGATCCAGACCGAGGCTGGACCGAGCGCTGGGAGGCGGAGTTAAAGGTAACGCTACTGCGCCTGCTCTATGGGCCCAATGGATGCGGAAGATCGCCGGACGATCCGGGCAATTTTATTCTCGGAAGTCAAGCTTTTTTTTTCCTTCATGCGCCGCTGAGCCTGCCTCCTAAGCTGTATCCAGTTCTCTTTATACATCCATGGATTTCAGTCTACAGACCCACCATGAAAATAAAATCTGTTGCCTGATTACAACCTTCAATCATCTACAAAAAACAAACTAAATTCTACACAGTATTCATGCATCACATTCAACGGCATTTATAAATAAAACAGGCCACAGATGCACCATGCCAGATACGCATATGTGGCTGATCGCGAGTGGGCTGAATTTGCAGCCGTGGTTCAACCTCGTATTTCCTCCCCACCCTGCAAAGAAATGTGTGTGTGGTTTAATTCTTGCTCCGCCGCCCCGCCTGGCTCTGTCACGGACTGTTACCAAGTGCTGCTGCTAAATGACAGCTGATGTGACATCTGTATCACGGCCTCTGAGCTAATATCGCCCCACAAAAACTGAGTCAGTCTGGAGTGAGTCAATAGATAAACATGTAGGGGGACTGATGACACCTGTCAGCACTGGTACACAGGTGTGTGTGTGTGTGTGTGTGTGAGAGAGAGAGTAACCTTAGGAGAGGTGGACGCATGACTGCCCACACAGATCAAAACAGATTTCTCATCACACACACCTGTGCATGCATACAGCTTGTACCATCTGTGGGTGTGCTTGTCCAGTTTTCCATCTGGCGTTTATCACAACAACCCTCATGAAATTACAGATACGCAGGCACAAAAAGACCGAGTAAATGACATCACATGTCATTCAGGTGTGTTAGTGTGTGTGCAGCAGGTGTGTGGAGGTGTTAGCTCCCCACGTCAACGCTGGATAACAGGATAATGACAGATGATTCCAGGAAAAAGAAGATGATTCCCACCGCTACCTACAACACGGGAGGTCAAGATAAACGCTTTGTGTCTTCATATTCACTCAGTTCTATCGATTCCTCTCTTTATCCCCAGGCTCACCTCACCCCGTCTCACCCTCTCTCATCTGCCTGTCTCTTTCTTATAATGACAACAGGTGGCCAAATACTGTATGAATAAAATTAATGAAATACTGTGTGGTGAAAGATATTCATCAATTCAATCAGTGTAACTTTTATATTGATTGAGAGAAGTGCCAAATCAATGTTTATGATTCAAAGCTTAAACATCACTTAATGATGTGTTTTAATGCATGTTTTACTGTACCTAAAAGCATTAATATACACACACACACACACACACACACACACACACACACACACACACACACACACACACGCATAAACAGTATCCACAAGGGGGCAGTAGTCAAACTGAAAAATCATTACAGAGTATAACTGTTTGTTTTTCTGTCTTCCTGCCAAAGGAAAGTAATGGATTCATTCAGAAGACACCTGTTGACTATAATATGTTCAGAAAATATTCATTTTGATAGGACAATGAGAAATGATTACATGAGATACTTGGTTTGACTTATTTCCCATTTGTCTTCAGGCCAGAAGTGAAAGAGTTTAACGAGCAAAGAAAACAACAAATCGAACAGAGCTGTGATTGTTGTTGAAACTGTAGCATGTGTGTGAGAGAGAGAGAGCGAGCGCACAAGTAACCAGATCTACTCGCTCTCCAAATACGCCCTTATGGGATAGTGTGGATGTATGTGTGTCTGTGTCAGTGTGTGTGTGTGTGTGTGTGTGTGTGTGTGTGTGTGTGTGTGTGTGTGTGTGTGTGTGTGTGTGTGTGTGAGACAGAGATACGGGTGCTGTGAAAAGAGTCTTTGTCCCTGAGAGGTGAGGCTGAGGCAAGGACACGATTGACACTCAAGCTAATATACACTTGCACACTCATACGCGCACACATATTGGAGGCACCCAAGAAGAATATTCTTCTGCTCTGACATGCACGAGAAGATAGCCAAGATGATCTGACTAAGCAGCAAAAACCCAAGGCCATGAAATTACCAGTCAAATATTGTATGAAACAAGTTTTTTTTTGAGGTATTGATTTGAAAAATACTCCTGTTCAAAACATCTATGACTAAATGAACACACAGATGTATATTTGACTGGAAGAATAGTGGAAAACTATTAATGTCATGCAAAGCTGCATTAAATGTCACTCACAGTAGTTTATAAAAGGTTTGTAACAACACAACTTGAATCAGGGTTCCTGCATTCACTGGGATGTTTAAGGACTTCTCAATGACTTTCAAGGCATTGCTTGATGGCCCCAAAGTTTGTTTGGCTGTTTTGAAGCGAGCGCTCATTTATTACACATCATAGTCGGTGTTACCGGTGTTACACGGGGTTTGAGCACACACCGATTACATTACTTACCCACCGTCGTTTTGCTTTTTTTTTTTTACAGAAATAAAACCCATTTAAAAAAAAGCTCACGATTTATGTGCTCACTGTACGGTCCGATCGTCAGCCACGATCTGAGTGCTCACACTGTACGTGTAAAATAGAAAAAAAACAACACACAGCCCGTCGGCCCCTGTGGACTGTTCTGGCTATCGACAGTTGTCAAAAAAGATTTGTGTGAAAGCTCGGAGGCAGGTAAAGTTTGATTGCTAGCAGAGGTCTGTACGGGTCACAATGCTAACAAGGCAGAAATGTGCTGCCTTGATCATCTGGGCCATCCTTTCTGCTGAAACGCCTAAAAAAAGAGGCGCCAGTGTATTTGGACTTGCAGGTGGCTAGGAAGACGTGCTAGCTACGTTTTACTAGCTACGTTTTCCTACATATATTGTACATTGTTATCTTGATAGCTACGCTCTGATTACTGTAAAAAAGTAGAAAAAAGGCACACTGACGTTGGAGAATCGACTCGTGGCTCTGCTTCAACTGTGCGAGAGCCTGTGGATGGCCGACCAAAATTTCTGACATGTCAGAGATTAATCCGACTCCCCCCCGTACACTGCACGGCAAACGACGCCCGACGAAGCTGAAATTCGGTCCGACTCTAAAATGAGTCGTGTGGCTCAAATTTCGGGCCAGAAAATCGTACAATATATGCCCAGCTTTAGATGACAGAAAAAAGGGAAAGCACAGAAATAGTTTCATCTTCACATGAACTTTATCAGCATCCTCAACCAGACAGCATTACAGGCACACGCCAGGAGGAGCCTTCCATCCACTCTCCATCTATGTCCTTAATTCCTAGTCCCTGACAAGCTGACATCCCATCCACTTCCTGTCCAGCAACCTATCCCACAATGCACTGGGATCCAGAGATAGCCATCAGCCACAGAGACTAGTCTTAACCCCAACACCACTCCGGAAATACCTTCTCTGTGTCTCTGTCTCTCCCACCCAGTTTGTCCTTTCTTCCACCCTCCTTCATCTCTTTTTCTTCTCTCTCTCTGATCATTTCTAGAAATCCTTACATCTCTCTCACAAAATGTGAAAAATAAAACCTCTATCCTATCTATTTTTCTGTGCTTTTTTTTTAAGAAGATGGACCAGTAATATAAGGAACTTGGAAGAGACTGTCAGTTGGATTTCCCTGCAGGAAACTGCTTCTCATAAAAGATTCACACAGTGATAATTTTGGCTCTTCGGCAGCACTCGAACACGCTCTCACACACACCCGAGCGCGTATGTATAGTAGTCTGAGACTGAGAGTGGGAAAAAGGGAGGAGAAAGAAGGGGAGGAGAAAAGACAGCAGGGATGAAGAAAATGTGATGGCAATAAGAGAGAAATCCAGTCTGCGATGGCACTTAGCAGACAGTTAGTCAGCATCGTTCCCAGCAGATCGTACTGTTATAATACTGCAGCTTAGCCGAGACTAAACACTAGACTGTGGATTAAACCAATCTCCCCCCTTCCCAGTTCATACTTTACTTTTCACTTTCTTCCTCCCCCTTATCCCTCTTTCTCTCCATTTCCCCTCTTTATCCGTCGATCCTCGACATTCCTGACCCCTCGCGGCCTAAAATCCTCGCATGTGTGTATTTTCGTGTGTGTATAGGTCGGACGGCTGGTAAAGCTACAATAAATGAAGCATCTTATTACAGCTTTAGGCCATCAAAACTTGTGCCAGCCTATTTGAAAAGGGCTGAATGGAGCTGAACCTTTCCAAGAAAATGGTGTCAGAGAATATAGAGCAGCTTGGAGTAGATTTACAATAATGAAAACGACACAAACACAAACACCACGACCTGTCTGAACTTACACAACAACAACACACACAAACAGGGGAGTGACATGACAATGCATCAAAAACAAAGGCCGGTCTCATGAGAGGGTGCAACAGGGTGGGGAAGAGGTAACGAAACACAACAGAATAAGGTCTCGAAGAAGGAGAGAGATATTGCTTTATCCTTGTTTAATCCAGGGAAGTTTTACTGAGCACTCAGGCCCCGCTCAGACAGTCACATCACTCTCATTATGTTAAAAAATGTATTTCAATGGGATAATGAATGTAACTCTTAAAGAGCGACTCCACACTGTTTTGGAGGGAGGAACAACACATCTGTACTGCCCTTTATGGATTAAAAAGTCTCTTGAACTATTGAAAACGGCCACCATAACAGCTGGGTGTGGTCAGGTGTGGTCTGTTGTACTTGTTGTGACCACACCCAGCTATGGTGTAGCCTTGTGCTTTAGAGCCAAGCTACGCTATCAGAGCTGCACAGGTTGTGGAAAAAGCATGCACAAGTAACAGTGCAGCTACTCTGTGTAACTTCTCCTGCTCGTTGCTACCGAGATGGGGGTGTTTGTTTTGCCCAACCCAGTCTCACGGGAAGGCGTATAAATACCACGACATTATGCAGACATTCTTCACGTCATGAGTACGCATTTTAGCCTTTCCATGAGTCATTTGTACGCCATTACAAACGTCCGCAGTTAGGTTCAGGCAAGAAATCCACTTAGTTAGGGTAAGGGAAAACGTCATGGCTGGGCTTAAAATAAGTACGTACACTAAGTACAATATGTACGGAACTTAACTTACAAAACAAAACACCGGTCAACAACGGTCTCGATCACCGGTCTCCTGGTTAAAAGTCCAGTGTTTGTTGGGCCCGTCCACCACGAGTGGTCTTTATCGCTGTTTATTCTACGTCACTAACTCTTACCGTAGCATTTACCCGCGGATGCGTTTACATTGCAGTCAATGCAGGATACATGGCGTACGTATGACACGCGGAAATCAAGAAAGGCGTACTTATTGCACGCTTGCACGCTTGCACGCTTGCACCCTTGCGCATTATTGTGGCATTTATGTGTCTTTTCGTGCGAACGGGCTGGTTTTTAGGTAAAAAAGTTGAAAATAGGTTTTACGAAGAAGCAGAACAGATCTCCTGTCAAACTGCAACAGGGATTTGCTTTATTTCACCTGACAAAAAGCCAATTTGGGCTTGAAATGTTGTACTTCTCTTAATGTAAGAAAAATGTATTTTAACAGAAACAAATGACAGCGTAGCAAGTCCTTTGGGAGACAGGATTTCTATTTTTTTTCTTTCACACCGATCGAAGAGATCTGAGAAACCCCTCCGTATCCTCACCTCTCTCACCCTCTCATGATGCTCCTCTTTGTCTGATCTCTGCATCACACTCTCACACTTGCACACCTGGAGGCCGTGCAGCACAGCAGCTGCCCCGCTGAGCAGCTTCACTCGTGTTGTGTGAAAGTGAATACAGAGCGCGGTGATTGAAGGAGCTCGCGCAGGTTTTTCCGGGGCGAGTTCAGGAACCCAGTCCTTTCATAAACCTGCTCCTCTAAAGCGCCAGGAGAGGAAACGCTCAGTGATGAATGGTTTGATTTTTAGTGACTGCTAGTGTAAAGGGCCTTTACAGACCAGAAAGACTGAAGTTGTTGCTTCTTTTCAGTTCAGAGAAAGCCTGGTGGTAGGTTGCCACACAGTCCCGGAGGAGGGGAGGCAGTCACCGCCCACGTGAACCAGCACAGATTTTCACTTTTCTTCTGTTGCTGCTGCAGAAGTTTGACCATGACGGACTTTTTCTACTAAGCAGACCCCTGTGCTTGAAGCTAGAAAGACCTGTGCATGATCAGCTGCTGCGGTTGTCACTTTTCCCTCTAAAAAAAGGGCCTTCAGGATCAGTGACAGCCTAATGAGAAGGCTGCAGAGCAACTCTTTTGGGACTCTTTCAGGCAGGTAAGTTGGAGAAAGAGAGAGATTTAGCCAGGGAAAAGATCAAGCTCTGTGATTGGGCAGTCTGTTGCTATGTAACACTGGTTGCCACAGAAACATCTGAATGGAAGAGAAGGCATGAATGAGAAAGAAAAACCAAGCAGCACCGAGCACCTCATGATCACTTACACACACACAAAAAACATTTAGTCTACCCTGCAGTTTCACACTACAGAGCTGCGTCACGAATCTCCTAGCAACAACATCTGGCATCATCTCGGACATCCGACCGTATAACTGTTCTGTGAACCGCTATTACACCTGACAGGCAGGCCAGAACTAGACACCTGGAAGATCGAGTCAGGGATGTAACTCTCGTCCTTAGTCAGAGTCTCTTCTCCAAAGCAGATGTAGCCTATGAAGCGTCAGCTCAGTTTACAAACCAAAGTATTGGACAAATTAAAATTTTGTCGTGATGATGGCGCTAGATGAAAAGTCAGAGCATCAACAAAGTTATTACAATTCCGCCTGTCCACCAGAGGATAGCGCGCCGTGTCGGTATCACGTTTTGCCTCTCCGAGGCGTGAATATTACACGTGTGTATTAATTACACATTTGCCTTGCGCATTATAGTGTCTTACGCCTTTTTGTGGGACCCGGCTGGAGGGGGACATGAATGTGTAGCAAATTTTATAGCAATCCATCCAACAGGTGTCAACATATTTCACTCAAAACATCAATAGGGGAATTTTAGATATCAGGGGATATCTAAAATTCTTAGGGCACAACATCTGGAAGTCATAAAATATCTGTACCAATTCATGAAGAACATGTTGAGATATTTCATTATTTATACCTCTGCCTTTCCTACTGTGACATGATAAAATATCTTCAAATTACATGCATACGCCATTGAGCAAGAGAGTAATAGTAATGGTTAGCTGACCAAATACTGTGGTTAATTAGTTAAAGAGCTGATTTTACATAAACACAAGTTGACCAGCTACAGCCAAGAAGTGTTGATGCCAGAATAATCACTTCTCTTCTCGCTAGTTTTTTCATTGCAACAATGTCACACATTAAACAAGCACACGAGCTCGCATACGGCTGAAATGTGCTGAAAGAGCGATGTGAAACATAAGAACTCCTTCGTCTTTGTCGTCCATGTGAACAGACGAAGACCTGATTGAGGACCAACCCTCCCATGAGTTGTGCTCTCAGTGGGACAGAGCTAAAAAAGGGAAACATTTTCTTTATCTCCACTACACACACAAACACACACAACCGGATACTCCCAGGATCGTTTATAACTGCTCACATGAAGCAGTCACATTCCACTCTAACTGCACAGAAAACACAGGAGCCACAGGGGGTGCTCTCACTGTACACATTAACCACCACTTTGTCAAAATATTCACTAACGGTGTCCCACTGAACTTTCTGACCCCTTGTAAACACACTGTAGGCCCAAACGGCTCCATTTGATTTTAGGAAACTTATAATGATCGTAACTTTTTGTCCCGGCTCAAGGTTATACCAACACAAAGAATCAATAATGCAAACAAAAACAGGCCTGTTGGAGGTGGTTTACGGTAAAAGACGATTCAACTATTCAGCCCAAATATTGTCGGTTTCCCGCAAGAACCTCATATTGCCAAACACGGATATCAGCTGCTAAATTGCACAAAGTGGTTTTACAACTCATGGGTCAAGCCAAACCACTGAAAACACATCATGAAATGTGAAATACACACGGGGTCGCCTGCCGGGCTCAGTCTCTAAAAAAACATTTTGAGACGCAATATGTCTGCAGAAAACTGTCAATAACAATGAAGTGCATGCAGAAAATAACTGGCTTTGTCACGCTGTATCAGTGGAAGTGGAAGTGCTCCTATGTTTGCTTGTACTGTAGATTAAAACTGACTAATTTCCTAATGGCCTTACACTCCTGTGAACCGTGTGTTTGGACTGGGCTAATATCTATGGTCTATTTGAACAGGGGCCGGTGAGCAGTGGGGCATTTAGTTAATGTGTAGTCATGAGTAAAACCAGTTTAAAGTGGTACAGAGAGAGAGAGTTCCAAAAACTGGGTGTGTACCATCTTAGAGAAAGACAGTTTCGGACTTGGGGGGAGGACAAAGTATGAGAGCGGGATAAGAGAGCAAACTAAAACGGAAGATGATAGCATGAATACAGAAAGAGAGAGAGAGAGAGCTGCCAGTGAACTTCAGGATAGCCAGAGAAAATGGAAAAAAAAAGGGAGAGAAGAAAAGAGACCCCCTGTTTCAACCCGGCCCGATTCCCTCTCGCTCGCTCCTTATATGGCAGTGTTGCGTGTGTGTTTGTGTGTGTGTGTGTGTGTGTGTTCGTGTGTGTGTGTGTGTGTGTGTGTGTGTGTGTGTGAGAGATACGGGCTCAGTCCCAGTGTTGCTCTCAGAGGGAGCGATTAGATCAGCGAGCGCACGCTGACTAAACTCAAACTAAAGGTTCCTTTCCTCGCCATTTGTGCACTGCCGCCCAGTTTTACCGCTTTCCCAAAAATCCCCACCCCATCACCCACTCTATAGCGCTTTATGGCATTCAAAACACACTTCATAAAAAGTACTCAACTGTAATGTAAAGTGCCAGGAACTGATTAATGTGGTGAAGTTAATTTTTCATCAAAAACTCTACAGTCTACAGTCTAAAGTCTGTTTTTTTTTTTTTTACTCATTATGAACCATAGTTGGTCTTACTGTAAGTCAAGAGCATTTACGAAAAAACTAAATGTTATAAAAAAGGGCGGGGAGAGGAGGAAGGGAGAGGAGAACAAAAGAAAAAAAAGACAAGAGATTACATCACAATCAGCCTGTTTATGGCTACGGCTCCTCAGAGGGGACAAAAATAACCCCTGGGATCTCAGAGTGGAAGGAATCATAAGGAGCCAGAATCCTCTCGTTCTTTCTTTTCATTTCATCTTTCCCTCCCTCCTCGTTGCACCAGTCTGCTTCCCAGAATGCTCTGGCCTGAGCCCAAATGACAGGAATGCAGGAATCCAGGTAGCATGTCTGCATGAACACACATAAACACACACAACGCATCCATCTGCACATACTGTACGAGGAGGACTGTACTGTACGTGTAAATATACATACATCAGTGCAGACCGTAAACCGTCAGTGAAATGCGCGACTTTTAGGTCCGAAAATATGTTCAGATCAACAGAGAGGGAGTCGACAGCTGTACAATTTTATTAATCTTGTATGATTCGTTAACTTAACGCGACATACAAAGATTGATAAAAAGTTTTAATCGCCCTTTCAGCACAGCTAAAAAGGTATGACCTCAACAGCCAGGAACCCACGAAAAAGCGCATGAATGACATGATAATGTGCAAGGCACCAGCAGTTCTTGCTTTAGGCGTGTCATTTTCACGCCGTATAGTCTGTACTGACTGCAATGTAATGATGTAGAATAAAAGGGAAGAGAAAGACCGCTAATGGCGGGTGTGAGGAGAGGTGGTGGATAGGTCCGACAAACAACGGACTGGACATTCAACCAGGAGGCTGGTGTTCCAGAGTCGTGTTTTGTAAGTTATCTTAGTGATGTTCTTTACGTTGTTTCTGTACGTAATTTACCTAGTTTACGTACTTATTTTGAGGCCAACAATGATGTTTTTCCTAAACCTAACTAAGTGGTTTTGTTGCTTAAACCTAAGTGAGTGGTTTTGTTGCCCCCTGCTGGTACTGCACCTTCATACACACATGTAATATTCAAGCCTCGGCGAGGCAAAACGTGACACTGACACGTTATCCTTTGGTGGACAGGCGGGTCTACTACGAGCTTTGGCGTGATATCAGGTTGACTTCAGTGCTCACATAGCATGGATCAATCAACAGATTGCCAATGTAAATATGAAACCCCTGTTTGTTGTTTTTGTCCAAAACTGTCGTCAATACTCTTAGGCACGTTACTTTGTGCAATTTTAGTTTGAAAAGAAAGCATGAAAAAGAGAAACATGGACCAGGAGACGGCTGGGAAGATGCAGACGGTGTGCTCTGTTTTGCAGCAAAGTTCAATTACATTTACAGTATATCACAGCAAAGTCTCAGTCAAGACTACAGTATTAGCCACATACAAAACATGTATGTACGTGTATGTCCATGCCCTCTAGAACAACACAGAGGGAATCGAAACAAGGTACACAACAAAAACGGTGGCAGCATTTCGCTTGGAAAATACCAAAACCCCTCCCTTCTCTCCTCTCCTCTCATGCCATCTTCCTCCCTCTTCCCCTTATCTTGTCATTTTTCTTTCCCTCCCCATCACATCTCACATGGAGAGGCAGAGAAAGAGAGAGAGAGAGGGACAGAGAGGGGAAAGAAAGGTTTGTTTTTCCGGAGAGGACAACATTCCCAGGCCTGTACCATTCCTCTTCCTATTAATAGAGCGCACACACACACACACATCCAGCCCAAACACAAGCTCTTCGATCACCATAGTTACTGTGGAAAACACAAGCCAAGTCCCATTAACTTTGTGTTGTGGCCCTAAATGCATACAAATACAGTTGCAATGATCTCAGATGAGAAGAAGCACTGATATTTAGACACCGGACTGACATGATTCACGCTGAGCCTTGTCCATGCTCTTTCCTCTATACTCGCCCGTTATCACCAACCAATTCATTATCAGGATTAACTTGGGCCTCAAGCCTGATCTACGATTTATTTTGCGCATTTGTCTCGCCCATGTCGACCCTCTCACACTGACAGTCGACTCACATTATCTCCTAGCTCACCAGTACACTGTGAAAGAGTCCACCAACAAGTCCGCCGGTCGGACAGAGCTCTCCACCTCCTCCGCGATTAACAAACTTTCTTTCTTTCTTTCTTTTTTTCTAGCCGGACTGCAGCCCGTCATTAGGAAGATAAGAGGCTGTCATGAAACTAGCTGTTAACTCTCTGTTGGGTTAATGTTCGTAGTGTTTGGCTGCCACAGAGGTGAGACGGAGGTGAGGGATGAGAGGTCAAAAGGTCTGGTTGTTTCGCCCCCCCGGAGGTTGCTCAGTACCTGTGGTGGTTGTCAGATTTATGGTGTACACTGGGCACAGCGTGTTCATGTTTGCCATCCCAGTCACTTTTGCAATGCGTCTTGCAGCGAGGCAGACAGTAACAGTAACTGTGAAATGCAAGTCTTATGTGTTCGTTTGGTACCTGACAACAGAATTTTATGCAGTCAGAGTAGGCAAAATAATTGGATGGGAGGCTCCGTGTTGCACTTTACAATCAGATTGGCATAATATTACATAAAACCTTTCAAGTGTGGCTCTAATTTACTATCTGAAATACATACTGCAATGTCAGGGTTCAGAGATTCAGAGGAAAATGAGATGTTTAAGCTGTAAAGACAATCAAAAGCTTTGTATTAACACAATGAACTGCATGCTGTGACTCTCACGGCACACAACTCATTTTAGCTCAATGACTCTGGAGAAAACTGCATAATTATAGGCTAAGTAACAACATCCTCGGCTGCATTCCCCCCGCAATACACAAGATCATTATTCAAACGTTACCACAAAAATCAAAAGCAGGACTCTCTACACACAAAGAGTTGATTATAAAATGCACAACGGGGCTTTAGCTTTATGTTTTACTACCGTTATCTGTTTCATAGTGGATAGTTTATGTTAGGTGTGCAAGGTGTGAGACAGAAGACAGTCTCCAGGCATCCACAGTGTTTATTACCTCCACTTAGGAAACATTAAAAAAGTTGAGTGAACTATGGTTATTATAATAAGAGAGTAACACGTTTAGAAATATAACCTGCTCTAAAATGCAAAATTGAACACACAAAGTAATAACTGCTGTATGGTGTAGCTTGTCAACATGTAACGTCCATCTTAGGGCGCTTTCACAAGCCATAGTCGGTTTGGCTAGTCCGAATCAGAGTGAAATTGATGCTTTTGGTTCGTTTTCTATTTAGTCTGGTTCGGTTTCACAGTGCACAAATTAAAGCGGACCAAATAAGTTGCTGAGGGCGTGTAAGAAGGAGCAAATTTGTCTTTTTCGTCTCGAGAGCTGCCACTTTGCAGAGAATCGCAGACTTTGAAATATTGTTGTTTCACTTTGACTCGGCACTGTGCGCATAAATCCCTTCTCTTCCAGTTTATCTCAATGACTTTATAAATGTCACTATTTTTGTGGACTTTATTCATCATATTCTGTATGTTCTCTTCAGCCCAGATATATAGATATATTGTTATCACATCATAACTTAATAAGTTATACCACTTTTACTGTAGTTGCCAACTAATTGAACCCATTCAGGGTTATTACATGCTGAAAATCTAAATTTAAACACTTATTATGTAAAAGAGCTCAAACTAGCATTATTCACAGTTAGTATTTTATCAAATTACCAGAAATTAGGGCTGTAACAAAAACAAACCGCAGACGTTGCTGATGATTCACTATGTGCGAATGCATGCGTGGTTTGGAGAAATCTTTTTTTCATCAAGAGGTGTTTATTTACGTCTGCCATGCTTTGCCAGGCACACACACGCACACGCACACACACACACACACACACACACACACACACACACACACACACACACACACACACACAGTCCAGGGTGTCTTTTATGGCTGAAGGGCTGCTCACTCCGTCAATAAGATCCAGATGTGAGCTCAGTGGGAGAGGGGATAAAAATAGAGCGAGAGAGGTGAAGGAGACAGAACGAGAACGACGGAGCCAGGGTCAGAAAGAAAGCAAGAGAGGGACGGACGTAGAAACAATGATCTCAGTGAGAAAAGTTATGAGAGCAGACAGACTGATGAGGTGAACAGAAAGGTGTGGGGAAGAGAAGCAAACTTGTTTTATTGTGCCGACATTTTTCTCTCCTCCTTCTTCTTCGTCTCCTTCTTCTCCTCTCTAACAGAAACACTAGCCCCTCTGATGTCACCACATTCCTAGGGCAATATACACACACACACACCCGTCCCACACACACACGGTTGCCATGGGCGAAGAAGTATACACATAGGGGCGCCATCATCTTTCTCGAGCCAAAAAAAAAGTCCACTGCTCCATCACTGTCTATCCTAAATACAGCGTCAGCTGCTTCAAAAAGTTCTCTGGTCTTTTGAAGCAGCGGAGCTCCCGCTGTCTTTTTTGCTCTGACAAACACATTATAATGCAGGATGGTGTGTGTGTGTGTGTGTGTGTGTGTGTGTGTGTGTGTGTGTGTGTGTGTGTGTGCGCGCGCGTGTGTGCGTGTGTGTGTGTGTCGGTCAAAAATGCCTCCCCCAAACCCACTTCCTGCCCTGCCCTCTCAATGAAGACAATTATGGTTCCTGCAAGAAGGATAACACAGAAGAAGAAATAGCTCCTTAAAAGGCAGGATCCATGTTGTTTTCACCTCTGCACACATTTTTCAAATTAAAAGCCAATGCCGCGTGTTTTTCAGATATAAAGAATAGGTTATTCAAGCCTGTACGAAAGGACTGCAGAGCTGAAGGCATTTATTATCCTCACGGCAGTTTTGCTTTGTTAGAAAGCAGACGGTGACATAGATCACATCATTCAAAGGCTAACAACATGGTTTTCTACTGAGACACAATCATGCTGCTGCATTTAGCCTTTTCTTTCACATGACTTATCAGATGCCTTAATTGCAATAGATCAATGCCTGAAGACAGTCAGCTGTCTTCAACATACAGAGGTTTTGAACTATAACAGCGGTTGGAGAAACAATCGGAGCTTTGTAGGCAAGTTTAAGAATGAGGACGTCATCTTCCCACAAGGAGCCAGAAAAATAACAACAAGAATATTGCCGGCTATACAAAAACGTACAGAAATAACAGCTCTTAAATCTGCACATTTCTATGACAAACGTTACATTAAATGCTCCAAGCAACCACTACTGCAGCTACCCATAAAACCCTTCTCTGGGTACGTTCACAGAAACCATAATTCCAGCTTGAACACAACGTCAGATTGAATAGCGAAGTGAAACAAAATGGCGATCAACTTCGTTGTCAGGCTAAAGGGAGGCCTGTTTAAAATGCAAACGCGGGGTCACATGATGTAAAAATGTCATATTCAGAAAAGATAAAGAAGATATGTCATTCATGTGATAACAACCTGAGATAACAGGTTACAACAGTTAGAACAAATCAAAATGATGGCTACAAGGTTGCACTACTCCCTTCAGGCCTTGACACACGTTTTCAAACTTCAAGGTCAGATTGTGAACTATTTTTAGGAACATGGCATCTTCTTATCGTGAGTGTTTTGTCTGCTCAGCCTTCATTCGCAACCTTGGAAGTTCTCAGTGAGAGTTGTAGCTGCACTGAAGCCGACGGTGCGGGACACACCGCAAAGACTAGATGCTCACTGACGGGACCCAAACTGTCCGACGTCTTGGTGTGTCGGGGCCTTTAAAAGGTACGGACATGGAATGGAGGGGCATTGTTGCGCCGCTGCTAAGCTGGCAGAGGAGGTAGTCACAGAGCCGAACAGACATCTGTGTTAAAGGGACAGCCGGCATGGCGGAACAACACGCACACTAGAAGCCGACGCTGTTGCGTTACACGTCACACCGGCATGCTATCTAGAATCACAACTTGGGCTGCATTATTTTCACACACTCAGTTCACTTTTGTCTAGAGAAACTATAGGACCCTGGTTTGTGCCACATCTGTATTCTTTTCTCTGTTTTAGATAAGCTAGTTAGACCTTTTTTTAGCATTCTGTTTTCAGGAGTAGGATTTGTATTATTTGTTTGTCCCGTCCTCCCCCCACATATTGAGAACCTTAATGTTTGCAAGTACCCATGAGTTGAAAATAAACAACTTTACTTTTCACTTTTACTCCGACTCCTTCAAATTCTTTGGTTGTCATGTTATCGTCTCCGTTTTCCCCCTAGATTCAAAAAGGGGACGTAACAGCGGTCTTCTTTACAGCAGTATTGCAGGATCTTATGAGAGAGAGAGTGGAATATGTTGCACATGTTGCCTGCCAATAAATAAAAAAGTTGTCAATTCACGATACTTCCTCATCTCTTAATTTTAATACTTAATATACAATGTTGTTATGAAAAAAAAAAATAATGCTGCACGATAAATAGAAGGCTTCAAATACACACGCTATGTGTGATCGGTATCGGCTGATATTGCTTCTAGCGGCCCACAAAAATCCTGATCGGAGCACCCTTAATAAATAACAAGATGATACAACGGACTGAGATGACGTGAAAATAGTGAATGCTATAATGAGCGTGTAAAAGGTGTCAGACCCACTGGTATCTGTTTTCATTTCACCTGTGGTTGTTTAACTATTAGTATCGGGTCTGGACCCGCAAATTTGACCACAGGCATGTTTATTTAGGTCCCCAAACGGCAAAAATCCTGCTGTTTTTATTACACTGGAGACCGGTTTACCAAGATTTAGTCCTACTCTGACAATCTTCAAGAAAATATGCGCTCCAGTGACGTTTAATGCGAATGGCATCCCTGTAGCACACTGTGTGAACCTGAAATAATTTCTCTCCTCGTTCACAATAACATTTCAGAACCACACAATTGAAATGCCAACTGGTGAATAAAATGTTTGAAGGGGGAAAAAGTCGAGGCCCGGTTGAAAATAAGACGCCTATTGAGGAGTGAAGAAAGACTACATTGTTTTAGGAATGACGGACCCGATTACCCACAACCCCCTGGCTGTCACTGGGTGATGGGAGCTTTGTGTGAGCCCTTCAAACATACCTTCAGACACACACACACACACACACACACACACACACACACACACACACACACACACACACCTCCAATCTCCAGATAAATGGCGGTCATCATCATTAACCATCATCACTGCCATAGTGATTACTGCTGTTATATTTGGCAAGAGACAGCCGAGGGACAGCAGGTCAGCGCGCACACACACACACAACACACACACACACACACAACATTTATACAGACATTTACACTCCGACTAAGATCAGTTACATAAGCAGTGACTGTGGCTGGTATCACCGGAAATGTTTAATACTGTTGGTTCTGGTTCAAGTATTTTAAATAAACAGCAGTATTCAAGCCAAAATACATCGATGTATCTACAACTCCATCACTCATGGTGACTCCGAGTGTTAAACTTGCAGGATTGATTAGTTTTGGATCTAATGCCAGACAAATACTCTCGTAATCGGCCAGGGTAATAACTTATTATAGCGGTGGATCCCTGACGCCACGTCTGCGCACGACCCCATCGCAGTTTCTAGAGGCCTGAAGAGGTAAAAACTCTTCTTTCTCTCAACTCAAAATTGTAGAAAAATCATTAGTGTAGCAGAATTATCAGTTGGGAATTAATGATTATATACGCTTTTTATTCTCTTTGTTGCCGAGAGCTAGATGAAAAAATCGTAGGGCTGCTCGATTATGGCAAAAAATCATAATCATGATTATTTTGGTCAATATTGAGATCACAATTACTCATTTATTTATTTTAAGAAGACTTTGTAGCCTACAGGTCCGGGCGAGGGGTGCTGTAAAGCGCCACCTTCACCCCGGGCCTTTCCAAGCCGACCGCGAGCCAGTCGCGGTACACCACTACGGAGGAAAGTTCCCAAAAGGGGATCCTCCCACACTGAGCGGCCGTCCCTGACCTGCCAAGTGGGGCAAAGCGCACCACTGCAACAGAAAAGGGTGCTCTGGATTTATAGTACAAGACAAAACGAGAATGTCACTGCGAAACGGAAAGTGTCACAATAAATTTATGCTGATTATCTTGTTTTCATAATCTTCGGAAGCCAAAATCATAATAGAAATTAAAAGTTGATTAATTGCACAGCCCTAAAAGATAGACACCAATCTACCGCTACAGCCAGCAGCCGGTTAGCTTAGCTTAGCATAAAGACTGGAAGCAAGGGGAAAAGGATAGCCTGTCTCTGTCCAAAGGTAACAAAATCCACCTGCCAGCACCTTTAAATCTCGCTAATTAACATGTTATAGCTTGTTCGTTTAATCTGTACGAAGTGCAAAAACGTATTCCTCTAATTCCTATCTTGTCAATCTTGTGGTTGGAAACCACTGTCTTTTAGGATGCGACCTTAAAAATTACAATCCGATGCAAAATACACCTCTTTAATCAACCATGTTTTCCAAGAACCTTAACCACTTTCAAACACACCTGTATAAACTCTTACACAGTGACACTTTTGGGCTCTTTACCACATGCAAACAATGCACAACAATAGCAGAGAAACATGGTGAACTGATTGTGTGACATTGTGACTCAAGTGAAATTTAATGGCTTCTTATCGCACATTTTCTCACAGTCACTGAAACCACGTTTAGTTCACACACACACACATACCCACACTGATTAAACACTAAAACATTCTGTTACGCAAACGTTTATTTTTTCTGGCGTTTCTCTAATCTTTGCTTTTTAATTGTGAAATACAGTTTTCAAATGAAATATTCCAAGAAGGAATCATCACACAGTGTTTAAGCCAAAAATGTTGGGAACCACTGACTTAGCCAGACATCGCCGCTGATAGTCCTGTGATTGTATTAGCTTGTAAAAAAAACTGCCATTAGCCTCATACTCTTAAATCTATATCTGTTAGCAAGTCACAGCACAGACACAAGGAGTGACGAAGGGTAAGTGAAGTCAAGAGTCGGACAGTGAGACAGAAGAAAGGAAGACCAGAGGGCACCTTCACCTTTTCAAAAATATTATTTGGCATCACAAACAGTACTCCCATCATGCCTCCTTCTATTTCTGTATTCCTCCCATTCACACACACACACACACACACACACACACACACACATGTACAAGTCTTCTCGGTTGAGGTAAGGTCAACATATTTTCAGACTGACTCACAGTTTTGTGAAAACTCATCTAAGGACAAAACGTTTTACTTGAGTACAAAGGTTGGCAGAGTGATCAAGCCTCACCTGTGAGGGGGGCAGGGAGGGGAAACAGGTCACTCTTTTAGACTTGTTGGAATTTAAAAACAAAGACTAAATATAGTCCGAGTGTTGATGGCTGATTGGTATAATGCATAATGTTAGCAAAAGGAAACTTAGGGGTCAATGATTAAATTCTCTGCTTAAATCTAAAAAGAGAATACAATATTTTATTCCTTCAAATTATCTTCATAAAGTCAGACGAACCCGTTTCTAGTGTCAAATAGAAACTATGATTATCTCCACCTACAGTACCTACAGCATAAAGGTTAATAATTATAATGAATCCCATGGACACTTACACTGACAAAAAACAGTTCGTAAATCCAAACATATCCAAATGCCAAAGTGGTGCAATGTGGAGATCTTGCCACACCCAACACTGTCCCCAGATTGGATATCTTACAAACTGTAGGCTTGACTAGAAGAAAAAGAGAATAAAATCTTTGCCTTAATATTCTCTGCTTAGGCAGTCATCTGTGGTAAGTGTATTCTTAACTCAAACTTATAAGTCTTGGAGATGAGCACAGGAAAAAAGAATAGCCATGGAGGGCAGCATAAACGAAAAAGAAGTAAAGTGGAAATGTGCAGTAAAAAGGCTGCTTTTGAAAAGTATGTAGTGTGCTGTATTGCTCACCATTAAATTACAGGTGAGCTGTAGTGGGGAATAGTGAACAAGGCTGCACAAATATTCAGACTAGTCTGTAAAGTAATTGAAGCATGCGTCACATTAATTTGATGACAAAGCATCAATTTTGCCTGCATGAACACACCAATTAAAATTTTCCTGGTAGTGTGCAGCTACCTGTTAAGTACCGCGCTTATCTTAGTTTGTTCAGGCATGGCGGCTGCTGCTGCTAATACTGACTGTGCAGTTCTTTTATACCAAAGTCACCTAATTTACTGCTGCTGGAAATATGCAATGCATCACTTTCTGTGGAGCACCAGACACCAGAAGTTTAGAAGAACAAAGGTAAACTTTAATGAGACGGGTTTAGGTTGTATCAGAGTTGCAATGAGAGTAAAATCATTTTTGTGGATTAAAGTTATAAGAAATACAAGCACTAGAAAGTGCTTTGTTTTAGTCTTCATACTGTGCAGGGGTCAAACCAAGAAAAATATCAAATTACGATATGAATATTCTACTTTTGGCATATTTATTGGACCACTGATTTGTTTCATTTTCTCCTCTGCTTATCCTGAGAATAGTTTGAAAAACTGGAATCTCATGAGACTAAATTCCTTCAGCGAAAACACAATCTGAAACACGAGGGGTACAGTGCAATACAGCGATGTCATCTACGTACTGTGGATGATGTAATGACACGATAGGATGATAGAGGTGATGTCACTGTCAAGCTAACATGATGACAGTAGCGTACAGCTAAACATTACAAGACTGATCTAACCTCTGATTCAGCACACACACACACAGGTACACAAATCAAACTAGGGCTGGGCGATAATTCAATATGATAATTGATCGTCTTTCAATGGAATCATATCGTGATTAAATCATATATCGAGATATCGTGATGACAATTATGTCATCTAAATTGATAATAACAAGCACTTACTAACTTAAATTTCTCAGAAAATCTGATGTGAAATATTTTGAGGGAATTTTGAAGATTTTTGCAGTTTTGTTTTTACATCACACTTTACATTACAACTCAGTTCAATGCGATTAACAAATGTGTATACATGGAAATATTTTTTTTTTTTCTTTAGAATTTCACTTGAAACTGTTACGTTAACTTTGCACTAAAGTTCTGAATTAAATGAGAAAATACTCAGTTTTACTCACTTTTGTCAAGTACTTAATTCACAGAGGAGTATACAAAAATAGGCTTTACCATGTGGTTATTTAATATAGACTATTTATTAATCTACATTGTGATATACTGTATATCGTTATTGAGATATGAAATGCCCTATATCGGGATAGAAGATTTTGGCCATATTACCCAGCCCTAAATGAAACATGTTTTCACTTCAAAATATCACATTTTAAAGGTTTTAAACGAAAATAAGACAACCCACCGTTTGACGAATAGGTACAAAGTATACTAAGACACAAAGTACTACACTAGTTAACAGGATCCAAGTTATCTTAAAACAATCTTTCTTGAAACATATCAAGAAAAGATAAATGTGACTCGAACGAACTTACATCCCGTACAAACACACACAGAGGACCAACACCACCTGCCTGTGAGGCCGCTTTGGAATTAGCTGCTCCTGTCTCTCTTCTCCAGGCATCCTCCTCCTCTCCCTGCGCCTTAATCCGAGATCCCAGCAGCCACTCGGGAACAACGCTCCGACTCTTCCAGCTTCTCCCGTTCTCATTCTGACGAGACTTTCTCAACTGGCAGCTAGAGCATGATCCAAACCGGCGGATTGATGCCATAAGACAGAAGAAGGAGAGGGTGAGAGGAAGACGAGGGCAGAAACAGAGAAGAAGACGAGTGTTTCTACTGTCATGTTTCTCTCAATGACAAAAGGAAAGTGAGAGAATAGGACTCAACGGCCCAGTCAACCCACAGTTAGACCAAGGCCTAAACCCTCTATAAGAGAGTGTGTGTGTGTGTGTGTGTGTGTGTGTGTGTGTGTGTGTGTGTGTGTGTGTGGGTGTGCAACCACGCTGTAAACTATGCTATGCTATGCGCTGCACTGGCGACACAGTTGTACCATTGTGAGTGACTGAGGGAGACGCAGGCAACACATCCATGACAATAAGTCGCAGAGAGATATGCGCATACACAAAAGCATACTAGCATATGCATGAATAATAATGAGCTTTTTGAGTGCGTCTATGACAGCGTTGTGGCATTCGACGAATACTATTTGATAAACTATTCCTCTTTGGTTATCCAAAAAAACAGCAGCTTTGGATATCGACTGTAATATAGTGTTTGTTTTTTCATTATAAGCTATTCAAAATACGATATTCAGATTGCAAAATGCCCTGACTAGATCGACAATACACACGGCAGAGTATGTCACTCAGTAACCAGCTAACTGGTGGACGAAGTGAGCTGTGATAACGAGTTGTCTTTGGGCAATAAAGTTCAACTTAATGGTCCCCAACATTGAAAAATATGTTACAGGGAAGGATTTGGGTCTAACTTTGTATAGCAAGCTGACTCCTGCTGTGCCCAAAATCAGTCCCCCATTCACATATTCACAACACTCAATTGTTTTCTCTAAATTAAAGGGACTATATGTAACTTATTACGCGCATAAATCATACCGGGTCGGTATCCCATGCGCGCTCGCGTGTGGGTACGAGAACGCGCAGCAGCTCTGCTCCTGCTGCCTGCTTGCACGCCGCGCTCGTTCTCACCCGCTCGGCTCGCTCCAACTCCACGTGCACGCGCGCACACTACACACTGCAGAAGAGTTAGTTTAGCTCTGAGAATATCTAGTGAATGTGCAGTGGACGTTTGTGCAGAAATAAATGCTGCCGCTCCTCCAGACCAACAGAGGTTTCCCGTGTCTTGTGAAGTGACGGGGCTCCGCAGAGAGTTACGTTATCCCGACCGGGTATCGGTGTCCCCTCCCCCCCGTTCCCTCCGCGGTCGGCAGGCTGAAGCAGGAAAAGCCAACACTAGTATCAGCATTGATTCATGGAGAGACCCTCCTCTGGTCAGCTAACATTACTGCCAAGCAGGTGAAATATAGAGTGATATTGTGTTTTAGCTGACGTGTGTCGCCCCAATGGTTTAGACCGGTGCTCGTTCATGTCTATGTAGAGCGAGCACAAGCGCGAGCGCGAGCATCAGGACGCTGACTTTCGTTGACATTGCGGCCACAGGTGTCGCTGTTAACAAGCAATTTCTGATTCTTACATATAGTCCCTTTAAGCAATAAACTGAGGATTTCAGACATGTGAATTATCATAATTTTGCACCGACAGGTGTGGTGACATGGGATTAAGTGTGGGAGTAAATATAGTGCCTTAAATAGGGAGTGACTTCAGACACAATTACCAAACTACTGAAAATAAAAAGTAAAAGTTGCTGTTGATGACCTGAATCACACTTTTCACAGTCCACAAAGTCACAATCTCAGAAGCAAGTAACATGAATGTAAATTTCACTTAGCTATATGTGAGGACAAGCATTTTTTGTTTGGGGCAAGTCATAGTCAAGTAAGCACACTGACACACTGACAGCTGTTGTTGCCTGTTGGGCTTGAGTTTGCCATATTATGATTTGAGCATATTTTTGTATGCTAAATGCAGTACCTGTGAGGGTTTCTGGACAATATTTGTCATTGTTTTGTGTTATTAATTGATTTCCAATAATAAATATATACATACATTTGCATAAAGCAAGCATATTTGCCCACTCCCATGTTGATGAGAGTATTAAATACTTGACAAATCTCCCTTTAAGGTACATTTTGAACAGATAAAAAATGTGTGATTAATTTGGACAATCATGTGATTAATCGCAATATTTATGTAAATATAAATATTTGATGTTAATTATTTGATATTGCAGAGTGCTGTGTTGTGCAGCAGTCACGGTGTAAAGCAGGCAAAAGAAAACAGCAACAGAGAGACGTTGAGCTGCTGCCTGCTGAGTGCAGTGTAGGCTGGTGTAGGATGACAATAATGCAGATAATTGCTATTTCTAACTTCTCTCTTTACCTTCCACAAACGTAATAGTCTGGTGCTCACCAGACTATTAAATTAAATGCTGACAGGAAAAACTAATAGACCCAATCTGGGAGTTGTTATCCCTTGACTTCTTCTATATATATCTGTAATAGATTTTTTTGTGGCCTGTAAAGTATTTTGTGGCATTTTTACAGTAGCTTTTTTTTTACATTTTCTTTTCTTTTTTGAAGAAACCAATTGCCACCAGCTGTAATGTAGGTGATTACACGTAGAACATGGCAGCCAACAGTGCAGCCTTTAGGTGAATCATCAACAAACTCTCACATTAGACATCTTTGTGGCCACGTGGACTGCAGATGTATGACTCAGACAGAAAACTACAGGGAACATGACTGAGAGAAACCCCGCCAAATATATATATACCATACTGTATAATCCTGGCACACACACAAACAATCTTTAACGTATGACCCCGTTTTTCAAAGCAGCGTAAAATCATGTGAAACCATTATTCATGTCACACACATACACACACTTTAGTATGTCGAAATCTGCCTGTGCACACAAAAAAAGCTGAAATAGCAGCTCTGCTAGAAAGTGCTGTTTCAGAGGAGGCTTTCCTTACATAAGCAAACTGCTCTGTAATTACACTGGGTGGATCCTCACAGACCGAGAGAGTTAGAAAGAGACGGTCTGGAGGGGAGCGACTGGGACAAGAAATGAGGATAACAAAGAGCAAAAAGAAGATAGAAGAAGAACCCGCTCTTCTTCACAGGTTTAAACTGTCATGTCTTTCCACTGGCGAGCTACAAGGACTATCCTTAAAAGGGAAAGTTAAAGATTTTCAAAGCATATTGCAACTGTCACTAACAAAGGGCAACGACATCCAGAACAATTTTCCCACAGTTTCTTTCCCACTGTGAGAAACCAGATGGAGTCTCATGATGTGATGTTTTTGTGACACTACATGACAGTTGAGTTGGCATGCATTTTTCTAAATGCTCAAAACCCCCTTCAAAAAAACATTGATTATTCTCATACTCACTATAGGACAACCTAACCTAAATGACCTTTATTAATATTTCTAGTACACGCTAAAAGTGGTCTGCATTCTTGAATTTAAAGCGTAGACTTTAGGAGTAAACAGGACTGAAGAAAGTTAAAGGAATAGTTCCAAATTTTGGGAAATAGATGAGAAGTAGCCTATGTAAAGAGAAGTATGTAGCTGGAATCAGCAGACGGTTAGCTTATCTTAGCACAAAGACTGAAATGGGATAAACAGTTAGCCTGGCTCTGTACAAAAGGTAACAAAATAAAGAAGCTCTAAAATTTGAAAGAACACATTATTTCTCATTTGTTTAATCCGTACAAAATACAAAGTGTTTCCCCGTTTCCAGTCCAGGTCCTACATAGTTACACGGTAGGAGAACAGTCATATACTTCTACAAGACGTAAAGGTGATGGACAGAAGGAGAGATAGACGGACCGACTGAGAGTGAAAAGTGTGTTACAGGAAACAATATACTGGGCTCTTCCTCAGCAAGGAGCTTTTAGATTTCCGCTGGCTGCACGAATGTGAACCACAAACTTATATACACACACAATTGGCTGCAGTTATCTGTCAGAATTACTTCAGCATCTCTAAAATTGGCCCCCCCTGTCAAACCAAATAGGTCTATTATTAAATCATCCTCCCACAGACTCACTCAGTCTTACTCAGAGGAACACAAAACATTTTTGTTGTGCCTGTCCCAAAAGCAATATTGTGTGTGTGAGACTGAGAGAGACAGGCAAAACATTTTTTTTGTGTGTGTGTGTATGTGAGTAGAGCACAAGATGGCTGGAGGTAGGAGAAGTTCTCCACTCTCTTATGACCTCAACCACGTAGGAATATAAACTATTACAAACATAATATGACAAATGCTTTAGTTCAATCTACTCAACCGGTAACATCTAAACTGAATCACACCACGCTCCCAGTTCAATGATCCATCCTTTTAAATCTCCTTAAAATGTCGAGCATCAGTGGCTGCCTGTGTGTCACTGGCCTTTTAATCTCCTGATTCATCCCACCTCTTCCTTCTCATCTGCTGAGTCATGGAGACCTTCAGAGCAAACATCCTCATCCTTTCATCTCTCCGTCACCTTTACCTCGCTCAGCATCCCTCACTTTTTGGATGTCACTAAATCTGGGTTGACCTTTGCATGTTAAAAAGAACCCCTAACACCCACCCACACTATATCCTTTATGTGTGTGTGTGTGTGTGTGTGTGCGTGCGTGTGTGTGTGTGCGTGTGTGTGTGTGTGTAATGTGTCCTTTAACTTTGCTTTTAAGTCTGCGTTCAAAAGAACGAGTCATTGGATAAGCTCCTTCCTCTCCATTGATCACACAATAAAAACGTTTGATGATGCATTTTGATGACAGAATAGAGGTCCATTAGCAGCCCTAAAAAGGAATTTTATTCAATTTGTAAGGGATGGTATATTTAGCAAATGAAAATTTCTCCTGTACTGTAAAAAGCTACTTTTGATTACATGGCATCATTTTATTTACCAAGTATTTCACCATCAGTGGCAGTTAATCACCGATGTAAGACCTGACCTTAAGGTGATAGCTCACTCTGAAGTCCATCATCTCTGCTAAAGTGTGGTGTCAATCCCTTTATTTTTTCCCTCTAATGTGTTCCCAATAACGTGTCAGATAAACCGTTAGACAAATATTTATCAGTAAGTATTCAAACCTATAAGCCAAGACTCTTCTGCTTCAGTATCTCCACCTTTACCGCTCCTCTCCGGCACCACTACATCTGGGGAGGATTGCAAACAGGGGAGTGAAAGAAAAAAGGGCCGGGCAGAGGGAAAGTATTTGATTCCATGTGGGTGGCCTGATAAAACAAAGTCAGTCATAAATCTGAAGCTATAAACACTGTGCTTTTAGACCTAATCCATGCAGAGCAGAGCACAAACCAACCTGTCTGTCTCCTTTCTCTCTATTTCCCGCTCTCTTTCTCCCGTTAACAACTCCAGCTAGCATCCTCTTTAACCCTGTACTGGCCTCATCAATAGAATGAAAGGTAATACATGACTTTTGAGAAATTATTTTATGTGAGTCACTTTGTAAGAGAGAAGAAAGAGTGTGGTATGTAGACAGCTTCCATTTGTTCATTAATGCATATTACTATGGCTGGGTGTCCTTTTTAAACTAACACCAATTGGTACTGAATGATTGACCAGATTATTAGTCTTGTTTACTTATTAATATTGTATAAATGTTGCTCATTTTAGACGCTATTATTTAAGCAGGTAGTTCTTGTACGGCCACTGGTATTAAGACAAAATTTAACACTGATACATTGGAGAAGTTTGGCTTATTTTGTTAAATCAAAGAGCAGGGTTTTAGAGAAAAAAAACAACCTACAACCTATAAGTAACCCCACCAGGTTGATTGATTGTTCCAGTTGGGGTGACAACACTGTATTATCAATAAAGGTCTCTCCATATAACAACATTTTGAAACAAAATTCTCAAATACAGATGTCTTACATCAGAGTTTTCACATCTATATTATCGATAACAAGCACATTTTTTCCAAAATCTGTCCCAGTGAAAGGACCGAAACATTTGGAAACACAACACACACTTTAAAAGTTACAGGATTTTGTTCTAATGAAGCAAAAAAAGTAAACATGAGTCAAGACCCACCGCTGTTTCAACTAAAAACCAGCCTTTTTCAACTAAAAACCAGCCTTTTTCTACCGTCGTCTCCCGTTACCTCTCATCATTCCCTCCCTCCCCCTCCCTCCACCACCGGTTCATTCTTCAGCTCTCTCTCAGTTCTATTTTCATCCTCTAACTTTTTTTTTTTAAGCAGCTCTCTCTCAGTTCTATTTTCATCCTCTAACTTTTTCTTTTTAAGCCAGCAAGCGTTTCCTTCCAACTCTCTTCTTTTTTTGTCTCCGTCTGTCTCTCTCTCTACCTGACATTTGGCTCGGCAGCCTGCCTCACACCGAGACAAACGTTATGACCTCACTTCACTGCAATGTCCCAGAGAGAGAGAGAGAGAGAGAGAGAGAGAGAGAGAGAGAGAGAGAGAGACACAGAGAGAGAGAGAGAGAGAGAGAGAGAGAGACACAGAGAGAGAGACACAGAGAGAGAGAGAGAGAGAGAGAGAGAGAGAGAGAGAGACACAGAGAGAGAGAGAGAGAGAGAGAGAGAGAGAAACACAGCAAAGAGCAGAATAAGATAACATGGAGGAGGAATGCTGGAGAATTAATATTAAAAAAGACAATGGAGATAAGCTGAAAATGCTATAACCTGATAGAAAAAACAGACTTTCATTATAGATGCTGCTTGACCTGACATCTGGATGGATAACAAAGAAGAAAAAGGGAAAAAGGCACAAAGGAATAGTGAAGAAAAGTAAATCAGAAACACAGATAAAGATCAAAATAAAGGGAGATCTTGATGTCAGAAAGTGGGCACTGCTCTGTGGGTGAAACAAGCCAGTCTCCAGAAAAGGAAAAAACTTGTTCTTCCACCTTCTTTCTTTCTTAACATCTCTGCGCTCCATTTTAGCTTGGCACAGTTGTTATTACATTCAGTCCAAATCACACACAACAGCGTCACCGTGCACCAGAGCTGCAGGGCAGCGCTCTAAACACAGCGCGTTGGCAAACCTCAGAAGTGCTTGAACAAGCCATTGATATATTCCAGACAAACAATGTGCACATGCACACACATACACAGAAAGAAGAAGAAAGAGGAAACCAGTTTATAACACGCACACGCAACACAATGGAGTGCACTTGTACAAACACACACACACACAAACACACGCGCCCGCCGGTAATTCTGGACATCATCAAACACTTCAGTAACCACAACAACTTCCCATTTCCCTAAACCCATTTCCTGCCTGGTGAGGTCACCCGCCAGCTACTGCTACTGTCTCTACGGCAACAAGGAAGGACAATGGGGCCGAGAGAGTAAAACAATCACAAACTAATGAAGAGCAGGGCGATAGACGGAAATAATAAAATCAATGGGCAGCAATGCAGCTTTGCGAGCGAATGTCAAAGTCAAGGAGCAAGAAGCGAAACAAAATAGTTTTTTTAGCAAATAAAAACAACATGGTCCACATTACTGAAACATACACAGAGGCAAATGACAAGTAACTGCATGCAGGCAACATTTGGCCTCCCTACCAGAGCAGAGGGATGCACAATAGTCACTGCAACAACAATAAAAAACAGTCATGACGTAAATGAAAGCATGATGTGTCTGCAACCTTCTGCCCTGAGCTCAGATAGGACAGTAATCCCAATGTTGTTTCTACTTTCTCCTCACCTATTCAGAGTCACACCCATGACTGTATAATAACTCCAGGTAAAGACCTCCAGGAGAGATAATGTGTGTGTGCGTGTGTGTGTGTGTGTGTGTGTGTGTGTGTGTGTGTGTGTGTGTGTGTGTGTGTGTGTGTGTGTGTGTGTGTGTGTGTGTGCACACTAGGAGGTGTGTTATGACTAAAGGTAGCGGTGTATGGCAATGAATGACGGATAGAAACACACACATACAGACGCATCTAGATCCTATTCATTTTATTTTTGTAATTATTTTGCTTTTGTCTAAGTGCTTTATTTATTTTTTTCTCTTTTTGTGAGGTTATATTGTCATGTTATCATGTTCTTGTGTTTGTCATGTGTATTTTGCATGTATTACATTAAAAAATATATATATATTATCAATTTATTGTTCTGTATAATCATCATGATATTGATTTTTGGTCACAGCCCAATCAGTTAACCTGTATCACTATGATATAACAAGCCAGAAGTCTCCCAATGTTTAGACACCACTGAGTAAATGCAGCATCACAGACACATCAACACACACACACACTGTGTTTATTATATCCCCTCTCTATGAGTCTATGATTCTGGCACAGAGACAATCGATATTGGATGAAACAAATAAATGAAAACAGACACACAGGCGCAGCGGGCCCTGGTCCGCTCCTTTGTCTGAGACTTGTTTAATCAAACTAATAACATCCTGTGATGTTTGTTTAACACTGCTCAGCCTTTAATGGCTTCTGTATTGTAGTGCTGCTCCCAAATGCACCCTGAAATTTACCATATGGGTCCTGAGTCACAGCACTGCAGGCACACACATGGAGCTATGAAACCAGAAGAACAAGCCAACTGTACTATGGGCTGTTTTCAGACAACTGGTATTACCTCAAAACCCATCTGTCTTCCATTATTACACTAAAAATCAAGCTTTTTTTCTATTTTTTTTGAGACATCTGTACTACAAATCACTTACACCTCATTTCTCTCTCACTCAAATACAAACCAAATTTCAAACCATGAATCATCACAACTCAAAGACACCATGCAACAAGAGCGCATTGAGCATGACAGCTTTCGCTACACACTCACACATGAAAATAGTTTAAAGAAGAGTGGACTCACCACTCTGGGCTTGGTCCTCTGCGGGGTAGCCGTGGATGCAGTGTCCTCTGGGCTCTTCTTCTGCGGTCCAGCTTCTGTAATTCCACTGGTGCCGGTCTCGCTGGGCCCCTCTGAAGACGACACCGAACCTTCTGCTCCATCCCTGGCTGCAGGAAGAGGCCCCGGGCCCTCAGCAGCGCTCAGCTCCAGAATATATTTCTGGGTCACATCCTCCAGAGACGGGGCCTCGTCTCCTGGAGGCTTACTCGCGGTCGGAGGCTCTGCGGCGGGTCGGACGGCGAGGCAGTCCACTTCCTTCAGTGGCTGCAGTTGTGGAGGTGGGGAGATGGGGATAAAGGTGGCGGGCTCGCTGGCATGGCGGACATGCTTGGGTCTGGTTTTGGATTTGGACTGCAGTGGGGGAAGAGGAGGGGTGAGGTCGGCTTGGTCGCTGTGAACCTCCTGCTCCTCTGAACCCATTTCTGGGGGCTCGAATGGATCCTCATGAGGGAAAAACTGAGCCAGCCTGTTTGGACGCTTTCTGGTGGGCCGACGGACCATTCTAGGGGACAGAACCTCAGCCAGCTTGAGGTTAAAGTTAAACTTCTGCACCTCTGTCTCTTCTCCACCGTCATCTATTACATCATCATCTTCATCGTCGTGGATAATAGTGTTGGGGGTGCCTTCAGACTGGGAACGAGCTTTCGTGACTTTTATATTTGGCTGTGTCGGCAGTGCGTGTTTAGGCTTCACTTCTGGCTCCCACAGTCCCTCTCCTCTCTGCTCGCTCAGGATTGGCTCACTACTGGAAGGTGGGATCTGACCGGGCTGATCCAGCTCGCTGATTGGCTGAGTGTTGCCGGTCTGACCTTTGAATTGAGGGTCATTCTGGGAAAGTAAAGGGGTGTCGCTACGGCGACTGGGGTCACTGAACGACTTCTTCTTGGGAGCTTTGCCATTGCCGTGGTCGTCCGTCATCAGTCTGTCCATTGCACCTGGCTCCGCCACGATGCTCCTGATCACCCCGCTGTAGTCGCGAACGCCTTCGTCCCGTAGCCCGCCGTCGCTGTAAACTGACAAGTCACTGGCCACGCTGCCCTTGTACTCTGACAAGGCGGCCACAGCGGAGGCATCTGGAACACCTCCTCCTCCTTTGACAGATAGGGATCCTAACAGGTTGCTGTCTACAGAGGAAAAATTGTTATTCCCTTCTTCTGCCACAGAACAGTGGCGCTGAGGCATGGGGTCACTGAGAGAGCGGTAGACTGTGGACTCCCCGTTTCCAACAGCTGCTATTGTTGACTCTGCGTGAGAGCCGTTACTGGAATCAGAGCTTGTGTTGTTATTACCAGAAGGGGAGAACTTGCGCCTGCGACGGACAGAACTTGGCGTCGCGGGGGCTTCGAGTCCTCCTCCTCCCGCGGTGCCTGCTGACCTCTGCGACACAGCGCTGTTGGTGTTGATCTCCTCACTGGTAGTGTTGACATTGTTGATACCAGCAGTGCTGCTCAGCTCCATGATGATACTGTCACCCTCGGCCATACGAGCCGGAGGCAAGGAGGGAGGTGCGCTGACTTCATTCAGACGATTTGTACAATTCACGCTGTTCTCCGTCATCTCTTCCCTCTCCTGCTTAAACCCCTCCGTCTTATGGAGAGCCGATTGCTTCCATACGGTGACAGGCTGCCCTAGCACATCCCTAGCAATCCTTGGCCCCAAATTAACCCCTGCTGACCCCAGGAATGACCTCTCAGAGGGGTCACTGGGGCCCGTCTCTGGCTCCGTTACGATCCCTTCATCTGTTAAGCTAGACTCGTGGCCTGAAAGCTCATCCACAGAGCGGTCGTAGAACATGCTTTCCTCCGAGTCGCCCTTCAGCAAGGCTCTCTCCGTCTCTCTGCTCTGTCTCTTTGCCTTCTCCCTGTACTCTGTGCCACTGCTGTTTAGCTTCTCCAACTGCATACTTTGTCCATCCCTCTCACTCCTCTCCCTCTCCCTGTTCTCGCTCTCCCTCTCATGTTTATCCCTGTCTTTTGTGTTCCTAAACTCAGCCTCTTGATCGGTCCTTGCCTGCTCCCTAACGCTGACTCCTGCTTTCTCCTCCTCATTCGTATCCTTGACCTGGAAACGTTCATCCTCCAAATCAGCGTCAGTTCTCCTTACGTCTACATCATCATCCTCTCTAGTACTCATCTGGCAGATATCTCGAATAACCTGCCTGGCTTCCTGCACGTACCTCTCCTGCAACGGAGTTGGCATCCTTTCCTCATCATCAAATCCATAATCCCTCGTTCTTCCAACTCTAAAATCACCTCCATCACTTTCTACTTCCCTATCTGACACCAACACCCTCCCTCCGTCCCCCTCGCCATCCAAGTCGAGCTGCTGCTCAGAGGAGCTTCTCTTCTTGGCGCCACCTGTCAAGTAACACCTCACTGCTGTTGTGGGTTTGTCTGAATAAGTGAAGGACTTTGCACGCCGCAGGGTGGCGGTCAGGTCTTTCAGTGACGGCCGACGACCAGAAGGTAGCAGCGTACCGCCATGAGTCCGTGAGCCCATCCTGTACACTGACGACCCCTCCACGACCCCGGATTTGTCTCCACTCGTTTTCCTCACCTTGAGCTCTGACAGGTCAGATTTCAGAAAGCTTAAGAGGGACAAGGTTTCTGAGTTGATGTCAGGGTTGGACGTGGATATTTGGTTTTTATCATTATCATCCACCCCATCCCCACCTGTTGTCCTTCTTAACACCGTACTCTCACCACCCCTAACCCCTGCAGATACCCCACCTTCTCTGGCAAGTACACTAGATAAGGGGGTGACTGTAGGCACGATCTTGGGGCGCACCCGCGCAGGGTTACGAGTAAAGTTATCCCCATGCCCAAAGCTTGGGGAGCGGTACATGGTAAAATTCCCATGGTAAGTTTTACTCAGCATGGATGAAGATACAGGTCTGCTAGTGTTGCCTCCAGCTCCGCCCGCGTTAAAAACCACATTTGCTGCACGGTTGGCGCAGCCCGCCTGGTCCTCCTCCTTCAGCGTCTCAGTGCTGGAGTATCGGCTGCTGCAAAGCGAACCACCAGGACTGGAAACAAATGGGGGGATGTTGACCTTTGACACTCGTGATACACCAGGAAGTGTCGTGGATGTCACAGGTGAGGAGATGCGCTCCCATTGCTGCACCCTGGCTCTGTTACTGTGACCGCTAGGTTCTCTTGCCGAGTGGCTCCGACCAACCGTCCCCGCATATTCTCCCTCTGTGTTTTGCTGGTGGTGCCTCTCTAAGTGCTCCATTGTCAAGCCCGTGTCACTGCTGCTGTCTTCTGATTCGCCATCATGATCGTCGTAATCATCACGGCCTGTTGCGAGAGCAGCTCCGCTGACCTTCTTCTTCTTTCTCAGCGAGCGGCGGCGCACTGCCTCTCGACTGTGGGGACCTAAAGAACCGGGGCTGTCCTCCTCGCTGCCTGAAGACCTGCCAATGCCCTTAGCACCCCACCAGCCATTTTTACTGCGGGATAAACAGCTACCTGCTCGCTCAGGGGCGCCCCTTTCTCCTGCTCTGTAGGAGATGGAAGGAGCAGGGCCAGGGGGAACACTCCAACCGCCTCCTCTTCTCCTCCTGGCGTGCTCCTCCTCTTCGTCTCCAGAGCTAAACCTCCAGCGGGAGCTGAGGGGAGAGGCAACTCTTGCCGGGGCTCTCAGCTCGGTGGAGGGAGCTACAGTAGAGGAGGAGGTAATGGCTTTATCTGGAGCTGGAGCAGAGGAGGGGGAGGAGAAGGAGGTGGGGGCTGGCGCTCTAGAGGAGCTATGTGAGGAATGTAAACTATCCCTGGGCAGCCCGACCCCCTGTCTATCCCTTCTCTCCCTCACTGTCGGCCGCTGGAGAGAGGAGGAGCAGGAGGAGGTGTCCAGGCTCTCCGATCGACTCCAAGACGAAGTAGCAGGGGGTTGAAGGTCAGGGCTGGGGTCAGATGTCAACCCTGTCGTTCTGAGGGTCTTGTGGGCAGCCTCTGCCTCAGTGCTGGGACTATATGGAGATGGGTTAATCCTCTGGTAGTGACTACCCCCAGTGCAACTACAACTGCTACCGCTGCCGCTTTGAAAAGTATTTATGCCAGAAACTTTGTTGTTATTAGAGCTCTGTGTCTCTAAGTCTGCCTCCTCATCATTTGAGTGCTGCTGGTGGTCAGCTTTGGAGTTAAAGTCCATACCGTGACAAAGAGTCTCTTTAGCAGTGCCGCTTTCTCTGCTTTGTGCTCCAACTATGCATCTGCCGTGCAAAGACAGGCTACCGGCTTCATTAGCAGAGCCGCAAGGCGAGAGTTTGTCACTTCTATCCGAGAGAGGAGCACCCTCACTGGGGCTGAGCTCGTGTGGATGTCCTCTACCGGCTGCTTTTAAATTCTCACAAGGGTCAGTCTTGTGCTCCTGCGTAGCTTGGCCTTGTCTCTCATCAAAAAGTTGTCTAATTTTGGTGACACTTGGCCACTTGTCAGGGTGCAGGGGAACAAAGTCAGTGTGGGGTGTAGGGAGATAACTTCTGTGAGATTTGTAGGGTGGGGGAACCCCTCTACTTGTAACATCCTCTTCCTCATCTGCAGTCAAAGTCTTTCTGGGATCAGAGGGGCATGCATTGATGTGTGAATAATCTCTCTTACCAGAGTCGCCGTCGGTTGATAAACGCGTAAAAAGCTTCTCTTCTCTTTTCTTCTCCGAGTCCGAGTCAGTGTCAGAGTGAAACTTCTGCACTTTGTTGTCTGTTTCTGCAGTAGTAGTAGTAGTAGTATCGCTATCCTGGAAATATCCACCCCCGCTGTCGTCGTCGTGAAAAGATTTACGAGACGGTGATCCGTCTCTCCTGGAGCCCCTAGCCCTGGGAAGAGTGCTGCTCCCCCGCGTCACCGCTGCGCCGTCTCCCGGTGAGGCTCTGTGCGTCCCGGCGGTGCCGCTGCTGCTGCTGCTGCTGCTAAACTTCTCAGTGAGCTGTCGGATGGATGGAGAAATAGAGGAGAGAGGAGTGGAGGAGCCTCTCTTTGGATCTGCGGTCGGGAGGCCGGCGGTGGTGGTGGTGGCGGTGGAGGTGGCAGCAGAGATTTTGGAAACTTTTCTTGACACACTGACATTACGCGTCGCCAAGGGCTGTTCTGCTTTGCTGGGCTCCGGGGGAAGGGCGACGCCAGCCGCCTCCAAATCCTCCGATTCGCGTTGTCGGTGCTCTTCGCTCCTGTTGGCGCTCCAGGAGCCCAACTTTTTGAAAGAGACGCTGCGATACACGGCCGCATTCTTCCTCTCTCTTTCTGCCATTGTTCATGTCTTTTCTTTGTTAGATTTTCACACGCGCATTTTTAACTCCACAGTTCCAAGCACCTTTTGGAGTTTGTGGTCCATTTCCCACCCCCACCCTCCCCACAACGACATGAAAACATTTAAAACATAATTGTTTGCAAAGCTTCAAAGTGCCACTGTAGCGAGGTTTTAAACCAGGTGATAAAATGTTCAGTGAGTGAGTAGGTGCGTCCTGCTCTGTTATCAAAACTTACATGTTGTCGATTGCCCAAACCGCATCCAGTGCAAGGAGGAAAAGCGCTTTTTTTTTGGCCAAAACTTTCCCCAACCTGTTCACAAACACAACTTCTCCATTGTTAATCCCTTACTATTTCTAGCCCATCGCCAGGTTTGCACGCCTGCACGGGCCCGACCGACGCATCATCTACTGTTAATTCCCCCCAAAAACAGTTTGTGGATTCCTTATTTTGGCACGATTTGGTTTTCCGTGACTTATGTTGTTTTTTGCATGTTAATGCCTGAGATAGAGCAGAGGGGGGGTGGGCGGGACTATAGGGGTATAGGGGCTGTCATAGCCCCCTCGGGGATTCAGAGGAAAAGCTTTTTTTTTTTTTTTTCTTGTTTGATAGGAGAAGGCAGATACTGTGGACAAACTAGATGTAATTATAGCCCTTTCCCTTGCGAAAAAGACAGTAGCACTGGCAGGAGTTTTAGATAGAAAACTACACATTTTAGACCTGCAGCCTTTCTAAAAAACTCCAAGGAACATATCACTATAAACACAATATTCAATATTCATTTCCAAGACAGTATTTCTGTCTTTAGAGGAAAAGGCTCACAGAGGAAGCCTGAGAATGATGCACTACATTGGTAACTACATATTCAGCTAATACCACAGTGTGTTATGATGGTGTTGTTGTATTAGAGTGTCAGCATTCAGGGTGGGGGGAGAAAAACAAAGAAAAAAGTTTTCACTCATACACAATAACCCCTCTGTGGTGCTTCCCATGTGGCTGTCTGGTTAACAGGTCCTTTTGTTCCACAGAGGAATTCTGTGTTACATTCCCTCAGAGAGGAGCAGCTGCTGCCTGCAGCGCCCTCCACAGTCTGACCTCTTCAACGACAGGTCACTTAATGGACTTCTGCTAAACTCCCTACACAATTTTTACCAATTAATCCAGGGGTGGCCAAACATTTTTGATTGTGGGCCGTATATAAGGAGTCTCGGGCCAAACAATAGCGAATGCGTAGTTTTCAACCAGTTTCACTGCATGACAATTTGTGTTTCTAGACCAGAAAACCCCATGTGCCATAGAAAATTAATTTTCTCTCAAAATAATTACACAACACTACTAAACAGTTTAACATTTGACATTACAGTCGTTTATTGGTGTGCCCACATATTACAAAAAGTGTTTTTGTATCTGCTGCTTATACATTTAGTTTAGCGAAGGAGGTTAAATAACGCTCCAAACTTGTGCTAAATTTTGGTGAGGAAAAACTGTCATGGCCATTTTCTGTACCAGACACTGTCATGTTGCCAGGTGAAATTGTGTTACTGTGTAAGTTGGAAAAGAGGAACCAACACAAAGTTCGTGTTGTGTTGTGAAAAAGATAAAATGGTCAGTATATATTCATTAGAAAATGACTTTTATCTGAATGAAGTAGGAGGAGTAGGAGGCATTCATGATAAGGCTGCGTGACGTTTTTTTAATGGCTGTTTTCAGTTACATTATCACAACATCCGAAAACATTTACACAACCAACTCAAGGGGGCTGCATGGTGGTACGAAAATAAACAAACTAAAAAATATATACAAACATAAATGTTACTTTTCATCAACATAATTATATCTGTGTAAAAAAAATAAAATTCTATTCCTGATACTACTCTGTGGTACAGTATTTTACAAAAATAAGAATTCTTCTAAATAATACTGATTGACACAAATATGTTGGCACAGTGCATCTGACAGACATCTGAACGGAACAAACACACACACATTTGTGACAGAAAAAAAATCAGACATTGCAAATATTAAACGAAACAGACACATAAACAACAACAACTACGCATTCACTTTTTTGCTGAAGCCAGGAGCACAACTTACAGTATATTAATCACACACACACACACACACACACACACACACACACACACACACACACACACGAAGTTCCCAACATTTGTAAGAAGTTCCCAACATTTGTAAGCAGATATATTGTGGTCAAAATGCTCCTTGCATTAAAAATGCATGGAAATTACATGTTCACATTAAACCAACGTACACAACACGTCTTCCCTTATGGGTGCAAAACCAAGTGTTTTCAAGGTTGAACAAGGTTGTCTGTTACATTGGCTTCAGAGAAATACAAATTACATGTATTAACAATCAGAATTATAGATTACTTTAGTAATTTCAGTTCAGTTTTGATATCATAATTTAAATCAGAGCGGGCCAAACGAGCTCCTGATCTAAAGGCCCGGAGAGTTTAGTGCGAGTTGAGGATTAAAATACACTTAAAACATTCAAATTTGAATTAAGTTAAATTAACATTAAGCTACAGCAAAATGCAGTTACAACCAACTGCAACACAATCTGCATTTATGTTCATTTCATGAACTCAGTAAGTCAGTTACTTGGTATAACTCCATAGGAAATAGTAGAAGGAAGCTTAATGTATCGACCGTACACATTTAGAATGCATTGTGTCCAATTAGAGCTATTAAAACAGTACTAAGTACTAAACAATTCACACTAGAGCACCTCTTTAAGAGTACAGAGCTCCTTTTCATAAATGTCTCTATTCTTTCTTTATCCTATCATCTCTAATAACACCAAACTTATATCAGCAGAGGTGATTTCTTGCAACAGAAATCCTAATTTCATGGGAAGGGTTCACACACTAACAGGAAGTGGAAAGCCGCAGGGTTGAGCCTTAATTTGGACGCTGCTCTAAAGTCCATAAATTGCATTTTTCCTTCCTTCTAAGCATCAAATGCGTCTGATAACAACTTTTCAAATGTGCTGGCACATACTTTTAAATGGATTCCCTTTGTTCACTAGAGAATTTAAAGAACGCATTGGAGCAAACTATAGACTGATGGCCTGTTATAGTGTGCTATGAGCTGGATATTTAAGTTTTGTTGGCATCGGTTTATCTCGGATTGTAGTATCTAAGATCTTATCCTAATAACCACTTTTAGAGAGAACAGAGCCAGCATTTCAGTGCAGTGTGGCTACGGCAGTGGGGTGCACACACCATCCAGTGGTGAAAACATGCAATAACAAGTCATACAACTGAATATGAAAGTATAACACTCCATATAAAAAATGCACATTTCCCAACATAAGTGCTTCACGCAATTCTAACAAGCAGTCATAAACATTTACAATCACTTTGAGCATTTTACATGGCTTTGAGCCATGGTGGATTTTATCCCCAAAAAGAAACGTATTGATCTTTCCTTCTCTTTTACCATTTCTTTTACCACCTCCTCCACATCACACACATCTCATCTTTCACCTTTAGTACGATATAAACTGCGGACGCTTCGTTATTTTATCATGTTAGAGCATTATCATTATATCTATTATACTGTGGTTCACAGTGTCAAACAAATAGGATTATTTACAAAAAAGTAGATAAAGTTTCTCCTTTACTGCCCGGCGCAGAGAGACTGAAAGTAAACATTTCACAGATAACGGGGACAATGCAGGATGTGAATGCCCTGGTCTGCTGACGGCATGCATTGGCACATGTACAGCACTCCTCATCTACAATAATAATGAAATAAAGACGAAGACATTATCTGGAATCTCAATGACAAACACACTGTGATGGCTGTGATGGTTAATGCCAATTCAAGATTAGCTCTCAGAGTTTTCTCAGTCTATGTTTACATTTCATCTTACAAGATTACAAGCTTCATTTTTGCATTTCTGAAGCCTTCTTGATATGCCAGTACCTCTAAATCTTTCTTAGACCCTCTCAGGAAGGTACGGTCGTTCTTTGCAGTGAGTAGTAGGTAAAAGCATAAAGCAAGAGGAAACTCAGCAACCGGTACATGTGCTACTGTGCATCCTCCTATGCTTTAAGGAATACTGTCGCAGTATATGCTCTCCTGTTTTGCTCACACGCTGGTGCCCTTGTCCCTGAGGGTGGTCACTTTGAGCATAAACCTTCTGGTGCTCCGGCGGTAGCGTGGCTGCGTGAAGTAAAACAGAATCGGGTCCAGAAAGCTGTTCATGCTGGCGAACGGCCTGGTGCTTTTGTAGATGATCGAGAACAAGTTTCTCGTCTCGCAGGGCGCGTTAGGCATAGTGCGCACCACAAGGTACAGCGTCTTGGTGAGGTGAAACGGCAGGAAGCTCATACAGAACACCGCCGCCACCACGATGATCATCCTCACCGCCTTCTCCCGTTTCTCCCCGGTCGCTATGGAGACACCCTGGTAGGACACCGGTTGGCAGAGGATGTGGGCCATCCGACAGTAGCACAGCATCACGCCCACGAAGGGCAACAGGAAGCCGAGGCAGGTCAGAGCCATGCCGTAGGGATAGTAGTCTAACGACTTGTTTGGCGTGCTTAGATCGTAACACACCGTGCGGTTTCGCTGGATTCCCGTCGCGGCGAAGTGAAAAGTCGGCGCGCACAGGACGCACACCACCAGCCATACCCCTCCGCAGACGTACCACGCCAACCTGCGACCACCTTGCTTGTGCCACATCGCCATGGGATGGCAAATGCCCACGTAGCGCAGCATGCTGATGCAGGTGAGGAAGAGGATGCTGCCATGCAGGTTACTAAAACGGGAAAATGGGAAAAAGGAAATACCGTTTAGTCAAATCTTGAGTTTTAAAGTTTTTAAAAAATGATGGAATACTTTGAACACATAGCTGTATACAGAAATAATTAGCCAATATTCAGTCAAGTATCTCACCTGTAGAACTGAAACCTGACCATTTTACAGGCAAACTCCCCAAAGGGCCAGTAGTCATGACTGGCGTAGTTGTAGATGAGCAAAGGAAGCGACATCACATACAAGAAGTCGGCTATGGCCAAGTTGAGCATATAGATGTTGTTTTTGGACAGGTTGGGCCGAGTCCTCCATATCTTCAATATGACGGCGGCGTTGAGAGGAAGTCCGAGCAGGAAGACTAAAGTGTACACAGCAGGGAGTAAAATACGTTTAAAGTCTTCCTTGTAGGTGCAGCGAAGGAGGCCTGGCCTGCTGACGTTGCTGATGTTGGCGATGAAGCTGTGTGCTACGTACGGCTCAGTGGGCCATGCGCCGGTAGAGAAGGAATCCAAAGGGGAGGATATCGAGATGAGAGTTTCCGTCGGAAAGGAGTTGATAGAATGTGGCATCTTCACATCCTGGAGGACAGACAGGGAGAGACATGAGGGGGTTGTTACTTTAATAATAATATCAATATTTTAACTGAAATATAAACGAGTGTGTGTATGTGCACACAGACACAGAGAGAGAAACTCTCCACCAGAGGGCACAAGAGATCAGCATTTGTTCGATTTATCCCATCTACATCTTCAACGTCACAAGGAAGCAGTCACCTTGAGCCCCATCAACACTTTCTAGGCATTTCATTGTTGTAGCTAGAGCATGTAATGCCAACTCTGATTACCTTATATGCTGTTGGACAGCGTGACCAGTGTTTCCCAAAAGGGGTTGCAGGATAAATCTGAGTGATGGAAAGGATAACTGAATAAGACCTCTAAAAGTTATTCTGTATGCTGTATATTATATACAAAGAAAAGAAAAACACTTTTGGTAGAACTGGTCGCGACTGGTAGACTTAATGCAAGCAGCAACGAAGGGTTGCAACGAAACATTGCTTCTTTTAAACTGGTAACAAGCTCAAAAGTTGTTGTTGTATATCAGGTCTTCGTAGGTTTTTAAGGTAAAATCTGGAAAATGACTATAACTGTAATGGGGTATAGACTGCAATATTTAGTATCTCTGAGATGTAGTGGAATAGAACAATTACGTTGTAAAAAATAAAAATACGCAAGTATTGTACCAGTACTAGATTTGTTCTGATACCAGTATTGGAAATACCTCCAATACAACCTAAAATGCTGGATCGGGTATCGACGAGTATGCAAGTCTATGCACCGATCTGATGTCACGTTATCATATCATTTATCAGCTACACGGGAACAGGAACAACAACAACACGTGTCCTTCGCCTCCCGATCTGTACATCCTTCCCTATCCGTACTGCGCATGTGCAACTCTCAATAGAGATAAGAAAGAAGCAAGATGGCTCACTTGTTAGCTACTCCTATCATCAGCTCCATAATGATCGCACTACTGTATGTATTTAGTAGTAGTACTTGCTAAGTAAAGGAAATGTACAGCGAGCCTAGCATTTCATTTCACAACAATGACCCGCTAGCTGTACATTATCCAACTTATTACACGGCTACTTACTTCAATAAATCAATAATTTTTTTAATTAAAAAAAAAAAAAAAAAAAATGTTGGGCCTTTTTGCCTTTCAATTGACAGTGATAGCTCTGCAAGGGGGAGAGAGAGGGGATGACATGCAGCAAAGGGCCACGGTCAATATCAAAAATCAATAATTTGACACACATACCGTCCGCCAGAGTCTGACATCAGAACTGCGTCCATAGCAACGGTCTGTTATACATAGCAACGGTCTGCTATAAAGAAATAACAGACTGGAGAACGCAGTGATTGACCAATCAGAATCAAGTATTCAACAAAGCCGGGTAATAAGTTACTAGAAAAACTGCACCAAAATAAATAAAGGCCCAGCCAGCCAGCCCGCCCATTAGATTATGATAACTTAATCCCTCTATCACTTTATAACAAGTGGCAGCTGGACAGCTGCAAGTTTTGAAACAAAAACCGCTGCAGACTGTCTGGTCTCCCACTCACAACTCACACTGTCTGGAACACGCCGTTAAACACACAGATTAATCAACATTTTTAATCACAGCTCCCACCACCAACATCAATCATATCCATTTGTTTCATGGCAGCATGTGGGCGAGTAAGTGATTGTCTTAAAGCCACTTCCTCTGAAGCCTCGTCAGACTGTGACTCATTCACAACTGAAGCCTACGTGTGCCTATGTGTAAGAATGCGTAATTGTGCGGCGTCTTGTTAAACTGCTTTAAAAAAAAGTCTTTGTACGTTTCTGAAATCTGCGAGTCTGTAAGAGTGTGCGTGTGTTTTACGTTAGCTCCTCTGTGTGGGTGCACGGACAGTTTGTTGTGAGCAACAGTGACACATGATTTCATAATTTCTGGTGGAGCAATTGAAGGAGAGGAGGAGGAGGACGGAGAGGGAGCAGAGCGCCAGCATACCATAACACATTTCACTACACTGAACTAATGAGCGAAGAGCAATAACAAAGGTTTTGGAAAGTGAACTGCAGTCGGCTTTATTTGGATTTTTTTCAATTTGTCGACTAGCCTGTCTCATGAAATGCCTCGAGACCAACTTTCTTGGCTATCTTAAAGCCAGACGACGTCATGACAGTCACTCAAATCATTACGCTTTCTGAAAACACTGCACTTTAGGAAGCGATGTCTGATTAACTCCATAAATCACACTGTCAAAATGTAGTATAATTTATGATGTTTTGATTGAAAGTGCTTCTTCGTTCATTCGTTCGTTCGTTCGTTGTTCAGGCCTGCCTGGAGTGGGCTCACCATGCCCAACCTCCAGGGATGAAGCGTAATGAACACTGTCTTTTGGTCTAAATTTCATATTAAAGCTGCAATACATACTGTAACTTTCCACACGTGCAAGTAAGATGATGGTGCTTCCTCTTTGTCAAGTTGTATCACGTTGTTGTTGTTGGTATTCCTAATGTTGGCGTGTAAGCAGTTAAAGTGTCAAAGAGCGAGCAGCAACATGAAACCAAACGTGTTATTTACTTCACTAAAGAACTAAACAGGTCACTGGGAGGTCTCCTTTTGTTTAGTATCACACTATTAAGTTTTTAATAAAGAGAAACACATTCTGGATCCTGCAAGCCCTAGCAGGCAAATCACTGATCTACAAAGCAAAGCAGGAATTACAGCTGAGATCTGCCAACTGGAACAAGCAGCAGCTCTGATTCCAATACTGAATGTGTGCACCTCATTAGGACTGCCACTGTGGAGCAGATAATCATATATCACTGGAGGAAGATATTGTTCATGAAAAATTAATGAGCTGCCAAGTGTCAATTTCTCTTTAGATTAATAAGGGAGAAGGGGCAAACAGAAATGTGAAACCTCTTAGTGAGATATCGTATCAGTTCAAAACATGTTGTCAAAGTCACGTGCAAAATAGAATTAAAAACTTCTGTAAATGAGCCACGTTAATAAGCCGTAGCTGATCACTGGCTTTTATGGTTAATCCCTAATGGGTTTAAATGGAAATACACACCCCGGATTCACCTTTCACTTTCAATAACAGCAATGTATTATTTATTTTTGTGTCCTGAAATATGAGGTGTGTAATAAGTATATGTGCGTGTTTGATATGGTCATGTTTCCCATTTTCAAACCCTCTAGAGAGCAAACAGTAATCACAGGCCTCTAAGTGGTCATATCTGCACTCTGTGTGTGTGTGTGTTTTTGTCTCTGACGGCTTCTGGGTGAAGTGTTTGCTCACAGCTACTCTCCAGGCCGTATACATTTCCTAAACAGCGTTGATCTTAGTTTAATAGCGGTATAATAGATAAACACAGACCACAGAGAGACAGACTCACACCACAAACCCATTGAAAAAACGGTAATTCATTTGGAAATCACAACTTTTCCTTTCACAAGATTTGAGGCATAATTATATCATCTGATGCCCATCGATGTGTAAGTATAAAGAAACATTGCTCTACTACAAATAAGTCAAACACCTAACTATCAGGGCTGTCAAAGTTAATGCGATAACGCGTTATTCGCGCAAATTCGTTTTAATGCCACTAATTTCTTTAACGCATTAACGCAATCGATCTTTTGGAGGTTGTGGCGGGCTCAGTTTATGTCTTGAATTCAAGGAGAATCGAGTCAGCAAATACAAGTCAACAAGTCAGCAAGTGTGCCGCAAACCCAATTCTGAGGAGCCTCTCCTCAGGGAAGGCTTTTTGCTGGAGGCAAACAGGCAAGATAACCCAAACATGGTAATCGTCTATAAAACAACACATGGATATCAGTGAGTCAGGAATGTGTGCATGTCTGCCACTGTTGTGTGAGATTCTCCCCCCCCTCTGCGCCAACCTTGGGAGGTAGACAAGAAAACAGGCTGGCCGATTATCAGAGGCCGTCAACATGTACCGGGGGGGTAGTTAGACACAGCTAGAGACTGACCAGTAACCTGGGGTACCCAGCAAATGGTTTCAATATATATATAATAAAGAGGGAAGGGGGGGCCTTTCCTAAGGAATAATTCCTTAACACCCACGAGTTGTTGCCTGTTGGGCTTGAGTGTGCCATGTTATAATTTCAGCATATTTTTTATGCTAAATGCATAAGTAATAAAAATTACTGCTAATACGGCGTGATGTCCGTGGCTGACCATCACCAGCGGATCTACCGGTGAGTGCACAACAGCGAGGTGAGATTTGAGACAACACTATCCTGTCGAAATTCACGCACTATGCCAGTAAGTATATACAGCGTGCACAGTGTACTACATGGAAGTGTGCTAACGGAAGTATCCGAATTGAGGCACAGCTGAAGGTTGTTAGATTACACAAAGGTTTAGTGTACAGCTTTAGACTATTTTTAGATTTGTAGGCTCAGAACATAAAAATGAAAGTTGAGTGTGCAATGAAGTCATTTCGAGCCACATGTTTACTCCATCGCGACACAAACAGCAAACACTAATTAAAACATTGCTCACCGACCTTTGCAGGAATTTATTTGGCTAGTATGTCATTATGGGTGTGAAGGAGTCATCTACTTTTTCTCTGTGACTCAGATGTGCAGCTTTATCTGCCCAGATAGTTGTAGTATTTTTGGCAGGTTTCCTGAAACTTGTCCATACATCTTCTCCTCAAACTCTTTCTGTGGGAAAACAGACACGTATACTGAAAGCTGTTAGTTACACCACCTTGAGGGGAAAATCACGTGATGTTGATATTATATATATATATATATCAATATAAGTTGAGATTTTACCATCAGCTCAAACTGCTCCTTGGACAAAGTGGAGCTTTAGTAGTAAGCAACCATTTACACTTGTCTGAGAAAGAAAAGTGCTGTAAATGCTCATATATGTTGTGTACAGTACTGCTGTAAGTGTTACAATGGGCAGATTATAGATTACCTCCACTGCCTGGCAACAAGTATAGCCATTCATCCAGTAAAACGGTCAAAGACAACACCGCTCTTTCTTGCTGCATTCACTGGCACATCTGATAATCTGCAGGAATCCTCTTACCCTTAAAAGCATTGTACTGTACTGTACATGCGTCCACAGTGGAAAAGGTTATTGGAGAATGCGGGCATCGATCCCGCTACTTCTCGCATGCTAAGCGAGCGCTCTACCATTTGAGCTAATTCCCCTTCTGCCTGACTGCAATACAAGACGTAAAAAGACTTGTCATGCAGCGGTACACACCCAGAGGCCCTTCCCACAGGGCTCGTGTTACTAACAGGGACGCTCCCTCTCTCTGCACGCTCCCTCTCTCTTTCACACATGCTTTGACAAGAGAGGCACGCCGCTGCATACTCTCTCTGCCCTCGGGCCTGCCAAAGGCTGAGCCGAAGGTGGTGACGCAAGATTATTTATAAACCGCGACTGCAAGAATGTGACTGCAACTCAGGACAGATATAAGAGATTAACAACTCAACCTAACGCCAACAGGGTCGTAAATCAAACACCACGTATAAAGTATATAATGATTATTCAGCAGGCGGATTTGGTACCATCAGGACTTTTCAAACCCTGGTTAAGGTAACATGAGTCAACTGAGAGTATGTCAACAACAAGCTCTGAATAACCCACTATACACTAAATTCCCAGCACTAAACAACAGACACAGTTAGCGACTAACAGGTGAATATAGTGGATCATTTATCAGTTAAAAGACCAGTGTGTAGCATTTAGGGGGATCCATTAGCAGAAATGGCCGCTCTCTCTCTCTTGCTTCACTAATCACTTCCCACATACACACGCACTCTACGCACTCGCTATGCTCCAAATGACCTACGCTACTCTTACAACAGCTCTAGAGAGGGCCATTCATGTTTTCGCGACGGCCACCGTAGCTCTCCAACACGCTTGGCACACGGGAGAGGCTTCAGTTGGTTGCAATGTCCTCACCTCACCACTAGATACCGCCAGATCCTACACACTGGACCTTTAAGACATAATAAAATTGTGAACATGCCAATCACAATTTCCAAGACCCTAAGATGACATCTTTAAATTGCTCTGTTTTGTTGAGTCAACAGCCCCAAAACAAAAATAATCAGAGAGAAAATCACGTTTTTGTTTGATTCAAATTATTAATTGAATTGTTTGAACACTAAATGTAATCATTAAACAAAAAAAAAGTCATTTTGCCACTACTTTTCTAAACGCATACCAATATGACTAAGTGCAAAAAAAATGCAAGACCGGCAATCTGTTCAAACATGAACCCCTCCAATACTCATATACACACACACACACACACACACACACACACACACACTGTGGCAGCCACTCTGGCTGGATTCAGAGATGCTGGCCTGTAGATATTCTAACCTAATGGAGCAGGCAAGGGGTGATAAGGACACATGAAGACTCATACTGTACACTGCACAGACACTCTCTTCTTGTGTCTGTAATACACACAGAGCAGGGCAGGAGATGTGAGGAGAGAGAGCGGGGAACAATTCACCTCTAATTACTTTCCCATCTCTGATCTCTATCCTGTCCCTGGCCGTGCTAATCAATGATTCATGCCCGCTGCTCCTCACCCACTTTCTGCTGAAACACAGCACACACTCATTTACCGACATGCATCGTGCTTTGGCTGCAATGCCTTTGAAAAATGAAACACAAAAGGACGGGGAAGGAAGCAAAACTGCAGACACAAGCACACACACACGAAAACCGCCTAAAACGCAACAGTAAAGTGCATTCATCTGCTGTACAGACAAATACATGATACGAAACATGCATGCACGCGTCAGCACACAAACATCCTCTTTACTGAGATAAACAACAAACATTATTTAATTTTCCCCAATAAAGACAGATGCAGCTGCAGTGAAAACACATACACGCACGATTGCATGCTGCAGATGTCCCCGCCATCCATCTTAATTAGGGAAAAAAAATAAACACTTTACTGACTATCTTAGCTAATATGGTGCAGGCTAATAGGAGTCGATCAATCCCGAAGACAGGCACCGTGGCCATTACACAGGAGACATTTTAAACCAATCAGCTGCACCATAAATAGACATAGGGGTGATGTGGTATTCAACAGAAACACACACACACACACACACACACATGAGAATAAAACAACTGCTTGTTGCATGAGACCCAACTGTAATCAGTCAAAGGTCCTAATAAACAACTTGAACTGTCTCCAGAGAGCAGCACACACATTTGAACTTATCCCCCCCTTTTCCTGGTCTTCTGTGAAAAATGTATTTGTTTCCGCTGATTGTTTGATTTCCACAGAAGAAGTGCAGAAGTTAAAGTACAAATATGGACATTATTACATGGCTAGACAATAAGGATTTGTGCATTCATCTAGTAGAAAAATCCCCTTCTGGCAGAACTAAACTAAAAGCCAGGGACTTCTAGTCCACAGAGAAAATACAGAAGTGACAGGAGTTCCTTCAAACTGATATGGATTACAAACGTGGCTGCAGGTGACAATGCACAGCGCCGCTCTGTTGGTATTAATTTGTCGTAACTTGTAGATAAAAACGTGTTGATGCTCGTTGCTGTAAGGATTTGGACTGAGGATTTCATCAGGCGTGCAATGACACCAGTTCAGGCTGGTCTCTGCGTGACTCTTGTCAAGCGGTTGCCACACACACAGCAGCAGGGGAAGTGAATGCAGCTCTGATGAAACAAGTAAAATACAGAGACAGGGGCAGTAGGGCATCGGGTACTGAAACCTTCTAGGTTCCTTGTAACACAATCATCAGACTAAATTGTCATTTTGTTTCAGCCCGACGCTGTGTTCAGGTTAGCTGATTTCTGTTTCGGATGGCAGGGAGGGGAGGAGGAATTTTTTTTGTTTCATGGGTTAAAGCGCCGACCATGAACTGCAACGCCCCCGGTTGGACTAGCTGTGCATCTACTTAGTAGTGCTGGGACAATACACCTATCTCCCGATTCGATACTATCACGATACTTTGGTGCCGATACGATATGTATTGCGGTTTCTAAGTATTGCGATTCTACAAGTATTGCGATTCGATATTACGATTTTTGTTAACTTTTTTAACACTAGACCACTAGACCGTTACCAGGGACTTTTATTTTGGAAAATGTCTAAATTGATTCAGTAAAAACGTTTGATTTTCAGCATGTATATAGTCCGAGATGTCCTGAAGTCATAAAAGCGGTAACTTCTTTCTACCTCCGTATAGACTCAAATGAAGCAAATATATTGATTCTGGCATTAGAAAAATCGATTTCAAAATCATAAAAAAAAAAATTGTGATACATAGGTGAATCAATTGTTTTTCCCACCCCTACTACTTAGTAATAAAGTCATTAAATGCAGCAAAAAAAGAAATATGTACACTTGAGAGTAGGGCTGAAGGATTTTTGAAAAAATATCTAATTTGGTTATCTTGACTGATATTGCAATTGCGATATGATTTGCAATATTAGAAGGAGTGATAATGTTTACATCATTATTCAACAACAGCCACAGAAACAGGCTTACTGTCCATATTCTCCCGTATTTCTGTCCTTTACACCTCTCTCTCTATAATTTGGCTTATTGATAATGCACAAATATCCCAGGGACATGCAAATATTTTCAACTTTTGTTGCAGCCCAGGGACTTGTTTTTTCTCTTGAATGGTAATTGTTATTGATTCCTTGTAATGTTGATAGAAAAACATGTTTTTCCAAACATAAGTTGCTGTGACAGCTTGATACACACCTTTGGTGAGGCAAAAAGCTTAACAGAGCGGCAAGTAGCAGTTAGCCTGTGCTCTGTGGTGGCTGTTGTCATGGGTTTGTGGTGCAGAGGAGATGTGAATGCAGCTCTGGTAAAAGCAGAAACAGTAAAGCATAAAGACAGGACAGAAAGAAATGTCTTTACTGACTGATTCCCCGATAAATCTCTGACAATCTTGGAGATTTATACAGTATCTTCTTGACCATTAGGTCTGGTCGCTATGGTTCCCAATTAAGACAAACTACTGGAGTGATCCCTTTAAATCCTACTCAGACCAGAGAAGCCACATTTATCTTGGGTCATTCGCATTAAATTACACATTAAATTTTAAGGAGACATTTAGCTGGGATGTTTTGGAGGGCTGCCTCTGAACTTTTGATTATTTACCCGAGGAGATAATACTGTGCACTTAACTTTGTCCCGTAAACAACTTTGGCTGCGTTTCTCTCTCTCTACCCCTCCATCTCTGTCTGTGTGTCTCTAAACCAGCATGACATTAGTCGGTTTCCAGTCAGACAGACAAAACACCTACAGAAACCTGGCAGAAAGGAGCCTTCACTAAAAACACAGTCCCCATGCCAAAGTTCCTCGGCGAGTTTGCCAGATGTTTACACATGACATCATCCAAATGATTCCTGGTTATTACGTCTGTGATGTGATAACTTGTTTTGACTGGAGTTAGGTACAATTCCCTCGCTGCCACAGAAATGTGGAGAAAACAGTTTAACGTTGTGTAATATGACCTTATTGCAACAATTCCAGCTACTCAGGTATTTTTCCACTGGTGTCATCAATAGCAGAGATGATGTATATAATATCCAAATGACAAAAAATTAACTGGAAATAAGTCATTTTTTCAGAATTCAACAAAGTCAAACAATAGCACAAAACAAACTAACCGATCAAGGCAGCAGTAGACCAGCACTCCCCTTATCTGCAAGGTTAAAATTACAGTTTTTTTCAATGGAGTCTGGTGGCTTTGGCGAGAGCATAGGTGGATAAAACAGCTTCAGCTCCCCGTCGGAAAGGGCTGTCTGTCGGCAAGGTAAACTGGTGGAAATATTCTAAATATAGCGTGCATTTAAACTGATATTGAGTTTTTTAGGTAGCTAAAATACGTTTTACTGCCGGCTCCGTCAAAAGCTGTACATTGTTTTGTGCCGACCGTAATCTACTGTAGGTAATACACTGACTATACCTCATACTACCCCACTTCAAAACACCCAAACTATCCCTTTAAGATATCAATGAGCCCAGCGTTATGAAACACTATACTGGGTATTCTCAGGTGGTTGAAACAGATATTGAGAGAGAAGATTGTTCTGTGGACACACCGCTAGTTGTCATAACACTGTTGTTAACTTAACCTGGAGTTGCTGTTAAAAAAAAGAGCCATTATCAAGGTTGTAGGATTCATAACAGAATCCACGAATAGGAACAAACCAAACATAGAACATGGCCTGTTGTTCTTAATACTCCTAACTCTAATTATCTTGTAAAATATGTATATAATGGTCCAATTCAATGTGACATAAAAAGTCTGCAGATTACAGATGATTTAAATTTTTGTATCCGTGTTGTTAACAAGTCATTTCTCAAGCTGAAGAACCACACGCTAAATTCGTGGGAACGCTGGAAATTTCCCAGGATAATTTTATAGCCTCATTGCTGTGGTTTGAGACTTTGAGCTCAATAATTATCCCCATGTTTTGTCTTCACTTTCATTGTGATGGTTCTGTGAAAGCTCACACTAGGATATATACTCTGCAAGCCTCACATAGATGCTGTCACAAATATTCACACCTGAGGCATGCCACTGTGCAGCTTGAGGGCACTGTGGTTCTGTTTCTATCATTTTTTCCAGATTTAAAGAGAGCTGCTACAAAGTTCCTATTCACTGAAGCAGGAAAGGGATGCAACAAATCTGATGCCATCACAGCTCATCAAAAGCACACATCTTCATCTACCATAACAGACAGACATGTGCCAGGCTTGGGGGGGGGGGGGTTGTGGGACGTTTTAGTGACTTATTTTAGCACCAAAAGCGTCCTATCGTTTAGTGTATCTGGTTTATTGCTTTCAGTGTCTGATTCAATAACATTTCCTAAACGTAGGATTTAGCAACACAGACACGCTAAAAGCCCCAATTAGGACTATCATGTTGTCATTTGTGTGATAGCTATAAAGCTCCATTCCTTTAGTGAGGAAAAGATGCAATAAAACTGTAAACAACAACTTACCCGGAATGACGGCAAAAAAAAAAGAAGAAAAAAGTGACAATATCAACAAGTTGGCGCCATGGTGCGTTTAAAGACTCGTCCTGCTGCTGCTGCTGCTTTTCTCTCCTCTGTAACAACAAAAAGTAGTTCAGCGTGGAGGGAAAAACACGTTGTGGAAAACAAGTGTAATGTGCTGAATCTTTACGAACACACTCGAAGCTGTTTTATATCATAAACTGAGTAAAAGTGTTGGTTTAAAGTCTCGGTTTCTCTCTACCTGCTGCTCTGGAGTGGCTCCGCCGGTCGCTGCAGACTCACTTTACACACTGTTGCTACTGGTGCTGCAGCACTGCACGACGGCGCGCGCTTCCACGGGGCCCACGCACGCGCAATGAGTCTTGCACCACACAACGAGGGCAAAGGGAGGATTCATCTTCTTTTTTTTTTTTCCCCCTTTTACAATTAAATAACCTACCATAGTCACGAGAACTGTTATAGCCTACTTGTCTTAATGATTGGTTTGATGGCAGGTGTATTTTAGAAGTAGGACCTCAAACCGGTCAACAGTTTAACCTAATCACCGTTCTAAATCAATGCGCATGGAATATTAAAACCGCATGTAACCACAGCAATAGGGTGACCAGGGGTCCCACTTTGAGGGACTGCACAGCATTTGTATCCATGTACAGCATATTTGTATTAGCTTTAGTTTTCAAAAGTCAAACCCCTGCAGGATAGACACTTTTTTTTAAAAAAAACCTGTCTTTTATCTAATGGCTGTGAAGAAAGCAGGGAAGGTTGTCATAACGGGCCTGTTTGCTGTCAAACTGCGCACACCTGGGTCAAGTGCAGGTTATATTTCACCTGTATGAGCCAAGTATACTTAAGTATACTTTTGTTAAGTAGCCTATATCTCTGATAAGTACATAAAAAGTCAACTGAAAGTATACTCTCTTATTTTAAGTGCAAAAGAAGTATACTAATAGCACACTTGAATAAACTTCATTTTGGTAAGGGTGCCTAGGATAATAATTTAATAACACCAACTGCCCATGATGTGTAGCCTATACGTAACCCATCGGTTTGCTGCTCATTGACAACTTTTGGTAAACATCACTGACAGTAACGGAGCTGGTTTACATGTGTCACCGCGTCTCATCTCGTTGGGATTTTATGATGACTTTTATTGTAGGCTACGCTTATTTGATTTGGGAACATTGCTATTTCCTGCTCAGCATCCGGTTTTCTTCAGAGGCTTATCTGATAAGATGCAGCAACACATCAGAGACACAAATCTGGGCAACCGCAGCACAACTTTATTTACCTGCTGGCCCCCTGTAAGCATCACAAAGCACTAATTGCCGAGTGATACCAATATTGACAACAATATTGACCTTTTCAAACTCGACAACATAAACATTCTTAATGGGTCCCTTTGTATTGCCTGTTTGCAATGTTTGTTAACACAGTAGCTGAGAGGAAGTAATCTTGGACCAAAGCTGTTGCCCTATAGCAACAGAGTGGAAATGGCCCATATGCGGAATGGAAACGGTTGTGGCTGCTGCCTCGGGTGCCTTTTGTCCCTTCAGATTCGCAGTAGCCTACCTTTATAAGGTTAGAGTATTATATTTCTGAAGTAATGGTTGTGTTTTGGATCCCATCTGAAAATTAAGAGACGGAGGTCTGAAGGAAAGCACTGTTATCTCATGTCTGTGTTTTTCTGTGTTTTTCAATATCAGATGTTAGCCTGCTAATGGAAGGAGAACTCTCTGTTCTCGTGTTGTTCTTGAGCCACTCCTCTTCATATTTAATTTATAACTTATTGAGTGTGATTATAAATGATTGATTTGAACACACTTCACTTCCTGTAGTTGTCGCATCCAAAGCATGGAGCCGTAACACTGGTCCAGAGATCAAGTGACAGATAACAAGACGTTCGTGTGGATTGAGTGTTTGATTAACAAATCCAAAAACAAGTCCAAGTTTAGAGTGTTTGTGCTCGTGTGCGAGATGAACATAACTATCGTGTTTATGAGTTCGAATTCAAGCCAACTGTATAGAGGTCGCAGGAATTAGCGACTGCTGGGAAAGACAGAACAACAAGATGACTTCTTATTATCTGTCGCTTGTACAGAATCAGTAAACACTAGGCCATTACCCTCGACCACACACTGACATACCGTAACAGCACAAATCTGTTTGTTATGCATAAAATATATCATATTTTTAAAGCCAACAAGCACGTACAAAGAACAGTGAAAGACGACAATCTATCTGCTTTCTCGCTGTCTTTCTGCCACTGATAGAGAAAATGAACACATGAAAGAGGGTCAACTGCCTGAATTTCTAAACAGTCACCCAGCAAACGTCTTTTTTTTCTGAATGAGCTTGTCTGTCATGTTGAAACAGAGACATGTGCAGACAGGGAAGTTGATTTCCCTTCAGAAGTTGCTCCTAGCTTAATCAGCAAATTTCGTAATGATTGTGGAGTATCGCAAGAGCCTCTCTCATAGGTCATTTAAGGCCTCCACCCTTCTCTTACATCTGCAATAGCACGGCTCAAAAAGCTGGAACTTTACAATGAAGGGGCACAGCTGTGGTAGAGTCCACAAGTCACACTTAAAAGGGCTGAATCTGGACCTGATCCTTCTTTAGCATAAGTCATGTCTTATAGTCTTATAGTGTGCTGGAAAAATAAACCCTGAAGTATTGTGGTGCATTTCAGGAATGCAAGTTACATAACAACATAAACAACAATCTGAATTCCGTTTAAGACGCGTCTCCTTATTCACCGCCGCTGAGTCACCTCACACCGTTTTGATTGGATGACACCGTTAAATGTTTTATTTTGAATTTTATTTCACGCTGCTCACCGTTGAACTGGTCTGACTGGTCTCGATGGCTGCAGAGACAGACAGTTTCACCCAAAGCTGAACCAAAACAGTCTTCGTGGGTGGTTTGTATCCCACTAAATAATATTCCTGGAAAATATTCTGATGACCCGGCAAAGTTCGTGTACACCACTTGAGCTAAAATCTTCATGTCAAACTTTCTAGTGTGTGACCGGCTGTTTTCACACGATATTACGATCCTCTAAATGCCCTCAGAGATGCAGTGTTTTTACAACGTGCATTTGGTTTTCCCAGGTTGTCTATCGCTGTCACTTCAACTTAAAACCCCTGAAACAACTCTGTCATGTCAGAACTCACTGTGTGTGATTATGAGCCCGTGCTCAGTGTGCCCAGTACTGTTTGAATGCGTCGTCTCCAACAGGATGTTATGATTTGCCTGTTGTCTGCTTCAAGAGCTGTGTGAGTTTTGTTCGTATCAGCTGAATATTCCTGTACTGACAGCTTAAACATGTATACATTGTATAGAACCCATAGTTTTTTACTATTAAAGAGGACCTATTGTGCTAATTTTCAGGTTCATATATATATATTTTTGGTTTCTACCAGAACATGTTTACATGCTTTAATGTTCAAAAAACGCTTTACTTTTCTCATACCGGCTGTGCTGCAGCACCTCTTTTCATCCACTGTTTGAGCTCCTTAAAGATGAACCGATATATTAAATCGGAAACCTGGAGGGAAAAGACACAAAAAATTATTTAGAGAACCACTTTAAATCTTGGAAATAAGTCATCCAGCGTGAAAAAATGCATAAAAAAAACAACTAATCAACTAAACAAATCGTAGTCGACTAAGACCAAAATGACCGATTAGTCGACCAATTGACTAAGAGGTTGCAGCCCAAGAAGATAATGTCAGAACCTCTCAGTTCTTATAAATATCAGGTGTGAATTTGCAGGATGTGGTATTCCTTCCTTCCTATTGTCAGAAATAGGAAGCAAAAACCTGAGCAGGTGGCACTACTGTGTAGAAAAAGGCTGTGTGATGTGGAAATAGCAAAATGTAGTGTACAATAATGATCTCATATTGTGAAATACAGATTGCATAAAGATATGCAGTTGACAAGCTTTTGGCTCGGTTTAATATAACAACACGATGAATGTTTCTACACGAATACGAACACGTGAAGTATTCATGGAAAAATGAACAAATTTCAAGCGTAAACAGAAAAAAACAAACTGGCTGTGATTTAATTCTAAACACTAGTTCCAACGAAAGCTCAGCGGCCTGAAAAAATAAAATGCAGAGACGAAGCTGCAGGTGCACAGATGCAGAGGAAGAAGTGGTTAGATCTGGTTCTGTGAGGCCATGTGTTGCTGTGTGATCTGGCCTGCAGGATCCCAGCGGGTCAATTAAGTCATTAGATACTCAATAATGAACCTCTATGGCCACTGTGGTCATTATCATTAACACTTATTGTTTCACAGAAAATGAAATGCTCTCCTTTCTCATTTATTTCAAACATTTTTATACAATACTTTTGTATTGTACTGTATTTTATTCATATTAGTCCCTTTTAATATATACCTTTACACATGAACACGCTTTTATCTGAAAGTACTTGAGACTTTTGAAAGAAGAAATAACATACATTTCCTCTTACGAAGGAACAGTTGAATTTAGAAGCAAATAAAATAGACTCTTTCTCAATTCAATACACTCAGGGGGTTTGCTGCTACAACCTTACTTGGTCTGGTATCACCAGTTCATGTTAGATAAATATTGTTGTACAGTGGATATTTCCGTTTTAGCACTTCATCCCATATTTGTCACTCGTGGCAACAGTGGCCGACGTTCGGCAGAAGTTATTTAGTCTCGCCTTTAGTGCATTTCTTGTATGAAAAGTGTCATATAAATAAAGTTTTGATTGATGGATCGATCGTGTCGTGGCACTGATTAGAGCTCTGATGAGATAGCCTGCGTGTGTGACTGGAGGAAGGAATAAACCAGATAAGACTCAGGGAAATGCAGCATAAGCAGCATTCAATTATCGTCAGTGATAAAAGATAAGAGACTGTGTGTGTTTGGCGGGGCACTGTGCATTAAAGAGGTGTGTGTCGGTGTTTGTTCAGCAGTGCGTTTATCTGGATGAGTGGTGGGTGGTGTTGCTCAAGCCGCCGGTCGGACGTCTGCTGATGGATGTAGGGAGAAGTGAAAGAGTGAGTGTTCTTCGCTGTCAAGTCTTTTTCAGCCACAGAGGAAACGATGCTTTCTGGTTCTTCTATTTGAACGCAGATTGCACTTTATCAGTCAGTCAGTCAGTGTCATTAGATCAACCTTTTCCTGAAATGGGACAAAGAGAAGCAAAGGCTGCAATGTTGATGTGTCACTAAAGGGGAAATACACTCTACTATTCACTATTGAAATCGTTTTGGACCATTAAGTCAGTATTGTGATGGGCCTCTGTCATGCTTACGTGCACTTGGCCACTCGTTCTTGCTCTCTTGCAGGTCAACTAGTAGGTGGAACAGTTCACTCACCCGGTGCCAACGCCTCCAGCCACTATAAAACCCGTCACCTCAGTCACTTCAGAGACTGAGGCTCTTCTCATTTCTCGGTTTTGTGCCTCATCGTCTCCTCGCTCCCTCCGGCTTATGACCCGGAAATCGATCTCAGTGCTCCATCTCGAAGGACGTCCCAATTCCTAAAATGCATCTCGAGGAGCTATAGCAGGCTTACCGGAGGAGCTAAAAGTGAAGATACATCGGTGTATCCTTTGCCGAAGTCTTCTTCTTCGCCATCCGTGACGCATAAAAGAGGCATAACAATGGACAGATGATGCAAAAAATGTTTTTTAAAAAATATTTTAAATAATGTATGATTCATGTTGGCTAACTTACATGTCCTCTTCACTGCCTTTGCAGTTTTGCACTGGTCAAAAACTCCACCTTTTATGTTGTAAAATAGAGCATCAGTTGAGATTAAAAGTGAATTCTTGTCGACAAAAAAAAAAATCTCACCACAAATGACACACTAACCACCATCTATGAAGCCTTTCTTGCTTTCTGTTTGCATGACACCACTACAGACTTGTCTTTCTTCTGTTTAGCTTAGAGAGATATACAAATAAAATTCACATTCATGAATTGCAAGCTGTTACTTCCTAACCAGCTTTTAAGAGTATTTATTGCTAATGCCTATTTTTAATCTAATTTATTCTTATTCTATTCTTAATCTTGTTGTGTGCTTGATCTATCCCTTGCTGCTGTAACTCAGAAATGTCCCCTCGGGGATTAATAAAGTACCTACCTACCTTAAAACTGAGCCGTACCTTGTTACGGGAATATGTGCGAATCCAATTTAATGGCAACATTTCCCTTTGATGTAATACGTCTTGTTTAATGATTGTGACTCATGCAGAGATTTGCATAATGGCACACCCCTTTAATTAAAAGGGCAGGTGTCAGTGTTAAGGTGAGGCTCTGACTTAACTGGTACCGTATCTATTCTCAGTAGTTTTCAGGTAACGCGTGGTTGTGGTATCGCTTTTGTAATACAAAACAGGTTCCCCTTAGGCAAATGTGACACATATTTTTCACATTAGAACATCAGAGAAATATCTTTTCAGAGCTGCAGCGATTAAGCGATTACTCGATTAGTTGTCTATCAACTTAATCGTCAAGAATTGAGATAATTGAAGTCAAAATTGTCTGATTTCAGCTTCTTAATGTGAATATTTTCTGGTTTCTTTACTCCTCTATGACAGTAAACTGAATATCTTTGAGTTGTGGAAGACAACAAAGAAAAACAAGACATTTGAGGACATCATCTTGGGCTTTGGGAAATACCGATCGACCATATTCTGACATTTTATAGACCAAACAACTAATCAATTCATCGAAAAAATAATCAACAGGTTAATCGACAATGAAAATAACACAGTATAATGGGATGAATCCCAGAGGGTAACTGTAAATATTTTACCAGATTTACCTCCAAAAAAGGCAATAAATTCTGAATAAAAAAAGGTCACACAAAACAATCTTCCTTTTATAGGAAAATTTTAATAGTTATTCAATGTTCTACATTTTACAGTAAATATACAATTACAAACTTGGCTTAGTTATAGTACTAGATCACTAACTGATCTTTAAAAAAAAACCCTCAACAACAAAAAAAACATAAAAAAACAAAATTAAAAACAGATTTACACTTCATATCACAAGCCTGACGCTGGTCCGTCACTCTGGACCAAATAGCTAACATACAGTTCACTTCTCTCAACGCTGAACAGACGTTGGGCTTCAGTTTCAAACACAACCTTACGGTAACAGATATACCATAGCATGTGCAAACTGGGTACCAAACTAAAACTTCCAAAGATGGGGGTTGTTCCTAATACTCGATCCAGGGCGGGGGGATACAAGTATGCTTTTTTTTTGGAAGACAAGGAATTTCCACTTTTTGCATCACATTTAGTGTCAAATTAAACTAAGAGATATTTCTGACAAATTGAAATTAAAAAGCTGCAGCAGAACATCAAAGACATTTAAGAGCCTACTATACACTGTGATAGTAGTGTTTTAATTTATACTCGTGAAAAATAAAACTAAGACTTAGCAACTGCAAGGCAAAAGAAGAAGAGAGAGAGAGAGAGAGAGAGAGAGCGAGAGGGGAGAGGGAAGGTGGGAGGAGAGGAGGGGTGTTTATGAATGGTTCTGGTCTCTTTTTCACTGTCAAAGATTATAATATGCTGGATAAAGAAAATCCTCATCAAAGTTACCACCTTTCAATGTTTGGAAATGTCACTGATGGTGGAAAATAAAAAAATAAGACGATAAAAGAACCATGATTTAAGACAACTTTGCATTTCCCCCTCTAAACACGTCCAAGTGTCCCAACTGTCCATTTTCACTTTAAGTGCAAATTGAAATAAATGGGAGGCGAGGAATGGAGTGAAATGAGGAAGCAGTTTCACCACCTCTAAAAAATAAACCTACTCAGAGGGAGTCTTTAACTTCAACTATCCCAAATGCTCCGTGGGTCTGCCTCTCGACTGAGCCTCCACGTTAAAAAAATTACAGTTCTTAAGAGCATTGGTCCACAGCCCGAGAAAAGAAAAACTCTCTCTTATTAACTCCTCCTGTGAGAACAAATAAAACCTCATTTGTTGACTAAAATGGCATTTCTGAAAATGTCTGGAGAAAAAAAGGACATTTCATTTGGAAAAGACCACCCCCACCAAAAATAAGAAAAATCTCAGTGCTCATAATGTGACATCCAATTGTGATTCTTAAAAGTGAAAGACACCAAGAAATCATTAATTTATCACATGCCACTTCCAGACTTGGTCACTGGCGACATCTAGTGTTTAAAAAGGCTCAGTGGAGATTTTCACAATTACCAAAAAAAATAATCGCCATTAGTGACACCAATTTAACGACTATCATGTCGTTCAATATGGCTGCTACTGAGGCGGGGGGGTGGTGAGGGGCCGCAAAGGTCAGACTGAAAGCACATAAAGACCAAGAAACATGTGAGAGCAGAGGGCTAAAAAGATTTAAAAAAAAAAGTGGACATGAGAGGGAGCAGAACATATGATCCGACATCATTTTGCATCCCTGAATGTGATGAAAGCTGAATGTTCGAATGGTTGGGAGGGATGCAAAATGGCCTCTGAAGTAGGATAAACACGGGAGGATACAGTAAGAAAGATAAAAAGTGAGACAGGCATTACGCATCAACAGCAATGTGAGGACAGCAATAGGAAAACACAGATTCACAGGAAGCTAGACAGAACAAGGACTCAGAATTCACCAGTTACTTAGGAGAAGAAACTAATATTTACTCAACTGTTGGTGAAATATGGCACAGAACAAAAAGGGGCGTGGAGGGTTTTCATTCATCATTCAATACATCTTTGCGCCCACAGGACAGAAACGGACAGCAAAAAAAGCATCGTCCGTTTCAGTTCTGTCATCTGCTTCCTCAAGGTCTGTAAATCCAGGCAACAATTAAAAATATTTTGGTGACGAGAATTTCCACGAGTTTGTTGCCAGACCTCGTCTCAACTCCCCCGCCCCCCCCACCCCTCCCCGGTGACAGATATGTAGAGGACACAGATGCAGAAGAAGTGAAAAAAAATATATATTAAAAGCACAAACAGTAGCTGCCACACTGATGCAACCATGCTTAGCTAGAAATACATTACTGTACCACTTGCTGTATAAATATACTGCATTTTTTTTTTTTTTTAAACTTAGAGATCCAATGCTATAGTGAAATACACCTGAATATTATGCATACCCATTATGCTCAATTGACCAGAGGGAAAGAAGAACAAAAAAACCCATAAGATTTAATTGAGAAATACTGACAGAAGTAGTGGTTGGTTAAATAAATCCTAATGACGAGTAACATTACCGCTGTCGCACCAAAACCCACTTTCTGTATTCTTCTACTGGATTCAAATGTACAAGATCCTTACGTGGTGGGAACACTTTATACGACCCGATAACAAGGGTCGTTTCAAAAAATAAGGCTCAAAGATCGACGGTTTTCATCCGACAGCGGCATTACGCAATATTTTCTTGAGAATTAACCTACTAGTGTACAAACATCTGGACTAAGAATACCTCAAACACTCGACCTTATTGTTTTATTTTTAATTACAATATAAATTGCTTCTTCCTCCCTCCTGCACTACAAAGCCTAGGTACCTGTTACTTAGCATTAAATTATAGTCATCAAGTTCGTTTTTTTTTTTTTTTGTCTTACGTTGTGCAATATTTCCTCACAAAGTTATTCCCAAATTTTTTGATATGTTCTACTTCTCTTCTTAGCAGTAATAATTATTGAACGGAGGCTGCGTACAGAGCCTATAATTCCATATTTAGAGATTACAACAATAAGCTTTTCTTTTTTTAAAAATCAATTCAAAACGCTGATAAAATAATCACTGTGTTAACAGTTGGAGGCGTTCCCTCTTATTTTATTGCAATTATCAAACCACTTCATCTACATACCTGCGCAGTAAATGCTTTGTGTTATACAAATCTGTACTCTACAGATCATGAAGTGTGTGTGTGTGTGATGTCAGTCTGTGTGTGTGTGTGTGTGTGTTTATGTATGTGTGTGTGTAAATCCTGAAAAAACGCCATCTAAATATTAAACCCCACCACCACCACCACTACTCGGTGTGTTTGTAGTGAATACGATGGGTCACCGCACTGCCTTTGCACATAAATGCCTTTTACATGTAGAAGCATTAAAAGGCAACAGAATATAAATGGCTGTATATGGTCCACGTCTCATTGGCTCAAATATTATCCTCATCTGATGAGCATCATGTTTAGGCTGGGTTTTTAAAAAAATATGTTTAGATGCAGTCAGTAAAAGCAGATATGTGTAAAAATTTCCAGAAATTTGCAACAACAACAACAACAAAAAAAGAGAGTGAACAAATGGATTCATCTTTTTTTTCATGAAAACTGCTAAAAGTCAACTGGAGCGTGTTAAAACTAAGTGACGCTGCGTCATCACGGCTTTGCACTCTTGCTAAAATGTCTAAACTGTTGTTAGCCATGAAAAGCTGAAATCGGCACCCTTTTCCTGTCTCGCGATTCACGACGTCGAAACATTGACCCAAATTCAGAGAATAACAAATCATCCCTATGACATGGACTAGGTGTTTACGCATTACAGCTCGCTATTTCCTCCTCCTAAACGTGGTGCACAACCACCCCCGTGACACTGGTTTGGTCTTTTCAGCACTCGCACAACTGTGGAATGGACTAGTGGGTTGAATCCTATCCCGTCTAAATCGGCACACGTTTACTTAACTGGTCCTTTATTAAACTGGGTTTCTATTTGTTGAGTGTTTGGTTACGAAGTCCTCGCCGGGAAGAAGGAAGTGGAGGAGGAGGAATCGATGTACGATACGTGTAGTGCAAAAAAATAGCAGAGCGTTTGTGCGGCCTCTCGCAGGTGAGACGTCACAAACTCAAATGTCTTGTACCTTGCGATTAAATGACCCGACTGAATGTGTGATCTCCTCCTCCTCCTCGTTCCTTTTTTTTGTCTTGCTTGTCCTGCTCTCCTCTTTCTGCGCCAACACAATCCCTTTAAACACCTTCTCCGCTGTCTGCCATGCACACCCCTAGAAACGCACGTTGTGTGTGTGTGTGTGTGTGTGTGTGTGTATGTGTTGATCAGTAACAACGTAACTCGGAGGGTAAGTGCCACTATGTGATCATGTGTTTTCCGACACACCACAGGAGCCCCTGTGTGTGTGCGTGTGTGTGTGTGTGTGTGTGTGTGTGTATATGAGAAAATGTGCACGACCACCCACGCTGTTGTTATAAATATTCTTACATGTTCTAAACGACCTACGCTAAGGTTAAGATTTTCGATAGTGTCACAACATACTAGCCTGCATAGTATGTAGCATGAAGTAGGTGATGTGTTCTTAGTGTGTGCTATGCTGATGTGGACACAGTGGGACACGCAGCAGGATGGGTGATGGGTGTCAGTAAGCGCCCTGCTCATAGCACTCACGTGGAGACATTAAACGACAGGGATGATACCGCCGGACAGACAGCGAACGCGCTGGAAGACGACTGAGGTTAAACTGAATTATGAAACAAAGCGGATAAAAAAAAAAAAAAAAAAAAAGAATAAACAGGAAAGGAAAGGTAGGAAAAAAAGCAATCCGGTTGAGAGTGGTAAAAAAAGAAGGAATATCAAAAAATTAAATAACCCGGAAAAACTAAAAAATGCTCATTATGTTAAAACCCTGTGCTGATATCTAGTTGTTAGAAATTTGGCAGCATTAGTCAATAAGTCTTTGTAGTGACTGATGGGAGATGATAATGAGGAATAAGTGCCCAATATTTTCCAGCCAACTGAGCAGCAGCAGAAGGAAGGACCACACACACCAGCACAACACAGAAACAGGAGCAACCCGTGATTGGTCAAGAGTCCTTCTGGAGTTCCAATGACAGACACATTAAACAGAAAATAAAAAATAAAAAAATAGCCATACAAAATAAGGTAATGACTGGTTGGCAAATGAACAGAGAAAAAAAAAAAAAAAAAAAGCAGCTTTTTTGTAAAAACGTTAGAGAATGTCGCATACTAACAATAACAATAATAGTAAAGTGGCTGTTGCACTTTAGTTTTTGTTCTTGCAGACAGGTGCCGAGTTCCCATGGTTACCAGTGGGAGCCCGTGTAAGATTTGAGCAGTTGCATACGATGGTGGACTCCAGATCTGGTGGGGGGGAAAGAAGAGCAGAGGTACATCTTGGTGATTGATTTAAGGCTGCGTCAGATCTCTCTCAGAGGGAAAAGAGGGGGAAAAGAAATAAAAGGAGGAGAGGAGGAGGAGGAGGAAGGGAAAACAGATGGAGGAGAGGAACATCTGAAAGAGGAGAAAGCGAAACAGCAGGTGGTGCAGACACTCACATGATGGGTGGGCTCTACCAGTGAGGCGGTACGTAGCTGTACCCAGGTGTCCCTTGGGGCCTGTAGGTTGGCACAGTAACCGGGTGTCCTCCAATCTGGGCGTGCTGGGGCGTTGTCAGCAGGGTCCCTACAGGAAGTAAACAACGCCATTAATTAATGAGCTTCGGCCATCTTTGAATCCATCTGCTGAACAGCTATGCAGGCCTGTAGTTGTAGTCATTGTACATAATGACGTCCATGTTATGTCAGCATGGTGATGTGATACACATTTTTTTTTAGATTCATTCAAGCATTTTGGAATATTTTCCCTGTTTTAGCAGCTGTGGCATTTTACTCCAACTCTAAATAAAAAATAAAACACTTCACTACCTACCTCGCATGTATAATATTAACCCTGAAGGAAGCTGACTACATCGCCAAATGAATCTAAGAAAGCAATTTATACTAGAACTGAAACTAACGATTACTTTCATTATTATTGCTCCAATGATCTAAAAATCAATTTTTGTCAACAAATGGCATAAAACGGCCCAACTCACGTTACCAGAGTCCACGATGGCCGCTTAAATGTCTTGGTTTTTTTTTTGTCAAAAACTCAATTCAACTTCATTTATATGACACATTTCATACAATCATGCAGCTTAAAGATTAAAACAGTACATACAATAAAACAAAAACAAAGACAAACAAAAAATAGACAATAATTAGAATTTTGCAAGACTAAAAATGACAACAATAAAAAGTCAAATAAAGTCACTAGAATAAATAGGTACAAGAGATAGAAATAGAAATAACATGAAGAGCAATGATTAGGACTTAAAAACTAAACATATTCACTTTCCCCATCACTGAAGATGAAGAAAGTTACTGGAATTTTTTGCCATTTTTGTTTAAAATGACTATTAAATTGATGATCAAAATAGTTGCCATTTATTTTTCTGTTGAACAATTTATCAATTAATTGTCTAATTGTTTCAGCTCTAATCTGCTTTTTTTTTTTTTTTTTTTTTAGGATATACAGACCTGACCCTGCCAAGCAAGCACATCTTGCAAATTCTTGCATCTTGACAAAATCTATCAAACATGCAAGCCAAAACAAAAGGGATCACTTAAGACAACACTTCCACACACATTCAGTGAGCAACATTAAAAATGAACGACTATCTCATCGCATTAATAAATGACATAAAATCACAGATTACAGTCAAGAGATAACAGTGAATGGTGAATACGTCAATGCCTTTGGGCAGCAAAACATCTCTAAAAACTGAAATAAATATGAACATTTTGGAGTCAGTTGGTTCTGGTCTTCTTACCTGCACTCATGGCCATGGTTGTCCCAGCTACCATCCCCATGGCAGCCATGCCGTTGTTGCGAGGAGCAGATACGGGGACGGGGGCCGGGTAGAGGGCCGTGGAGGGGATGCTGTTAGGCTGCACCACGGTGGTGTGATGGATCACATGTGGCTGAGCTGCATACACTGGCTGGGTATAGTACGCTCCCTGGCAGGATGGACACAGGAATGAAATATGTATATGTAAGATATATAAAGCTTATTAGAACTTTTAAATGTTTATTGCATTTGAAGGAAGTCTAAGAAGAAGGTTGGAACTGCTCATGAGTCATTTCCCACTGCAGGAACAAGAGAAGTAGACAGAAAACACTCTTTCTTGCATTTTCCAGCTCTTCTTGCTTCTGCACTTTTCTTTTCAAACATCCATTTAACCGGTAAACAAGACCAAATTACAAAAGAACAAAATGACAGCTTTGTTGTCGACTTGTCGAGTGTAACTGCATCTCAAACAAAGCTACTGCTTTTTAATCTGTTGTCAGTGTAATTTGCTCAATTCGCCGGGGTTTTTCTGCGAAAATGCAAAACAAAATTGACTTTTAGGTCCAAAATTCGTTTGGGAGTTTAGTTTCTGGAGCTCATTATAACCGTTGATCTAATTGATTCTTTGGTATAAATCATTTTAACATTCCCACAAACAACACAAAACAACCCAAAGTGATTTGAGTTAAAAGCCAACTGAACAGGTGCAACACAACAAATCTGATTACAGTACAGACTGTGTCTCCGAGGTAATGATGTCAGGTGTAATTCAGTGTGTCCTTACCTGTGCGTATATGTTCTGCTGAGGGTAGGCACTGCGGATTGGGTACATGGCTGTTGGGTATGGGGTGGGGGTCGGGGTGTAGGGAGGGGGCGCTCCATTTGACTGAGTGGGGGGCACTTTGTACGGGGTGCCTGCTGAAGTATATCCTAAAAACAGCCAAAAGAAAAAAAAAAAGAGGGGAAAGAAGGAGGATTTAGAAACACATTAAAGCAAACCACTTTATTAATAATGTGTTCATAATTAAGAGTCGGGTGATAATTCTAATAATAATAATCTATGCCTATTAAAAAAAGACTATTCTGAATGGTCATAAATGGACAAAATATATAATCTAAATACTCTAATTCAGTCTCGTAGTCAGTCTTTAGATACGGTGAAGATGTGAGTCAGCAATACTGTGTGTTTTGTGAATAATTCTTCTCTATGAATAAACCTGAACAACATCAGTGTTGGATGCGGACCAGCAGAAAGCAAATGAGTAAAATACTTAATCATTACCAGTGGGTCACAAAAACATGGAAATTCCTCCTTTAGTAATTTATTTCAACTTTCAAATGTGGTCGATTAATCTGAAACCATGTTGATTTAATCGATTAACGGTTTAAGTAATTTTTCAAGCAAAAATACCCAACATTTGACTGTTCCATCTTCTCAAATGGGAGAGTTGGCTGCTTCTCCTTGTCTTATTACATTATAGTAAAACTTAATATTTGGAGGGTGTGAGGGGGTGGAGGGCCAGATCAACTCAGTGCTTTTAAAAAAAAAAAAAAAAAATTATTATTATTACAATAAATATATATTATTTTGTATTATTGTTTTTCCTTTTCTGTGTTTAGATTTCTTATTTTGCCTGCTTATCATTTCATTTAGATATCACCTTTGTGCCTCTAATTTTATCTATTTTTCCAATGACATATATAAACAATGAAAATGAGCCTTGAATGCTCAAGTGAATAGTATGTGAAATATAACAAAGATATTTGAGAGAAAATGTTATATTTTGGGGTTTTGCACTGTTGCTGCTCAGACAAAACAATCTCTCTGATGTATTTTAGATCAAACGATAATAATCATTAGTTGCAGCCTTATTCAGACGTTTTTTCTTTTTTGCATTTCCTACTAAATCCACCAGATGGGGGACTGGTGCTGCTGTCTTTTAATGGGACTTGAGTCACAAAAAAATGCAGCCAAGGGTGTCTTAAAAGCCTCATTTAGCCAATTTTACCATGACATTTAAAGATAGCATTCATGCGTTGTTGTTTACTGCTAAAGAGAGTAGCTCTGTAGTCGATGTATATGGAGTGTAATCACCTTTTTAAATGGACCATATACAGTCAAGCGACCTACCAACCACAGTGGCACAAACGTGATTGAAGTGTAGCTACCATTTAACCGACACTAAATCGAAAAAAAGGTTGAAAAGCACGAGGTGTACTGTAGGACAGTGAAGGCATCTGGTTCAGACCACTGCATTTGATTAACTGGGCTCTGCTCAGTACCTCTGAGCCGCCACTCGGAGGAGCCTGAAGGTCAAACATGCTACTAGCTAGTTGCTGCTGCTGCTGCTGAGCTTATGAAAGCGCTGCTCTCACACAAGGACGAGGGAACAAAGAGATGCTGGAGCTGCTATGTGTGTCTAAAAGTGTGTGTGTGTGTGTGTGTGTGTGTGTGTGTGTGAGTATGCACACAGAGCATTAGAGGACAATGGTGTGTGACAATTACACAAAAGCCCTGCTGATAGAAAACAGTTTGTCTATTCAATGGTGTTGGGAAATAATGACATTGTATAAGACACGTTTCTAATCGGAGCTCGTCTGGAAGTTGATGTTTGTCTGGGACACAAAATCCAAAAGACTTTAATTTCACCATACATTAAGCACCGCAGAATACATAGAAAAAGACATCCGCAGTTAAAACATGCTGATTTTAACAACAGCCCTCAATAATTAGGTTCTTTTGTCAGAATGAAGCTTGGTGAGATTTGCCAAAGCATACCTGATATTTTGTTAGACTTCCAAAAAGATAAAAAAAAAAAAACTGGGGGAGGGGACGCGAGAGGAGAGGGGCTTCAAAAGCAGCACAGATGAGATCTACAAACCCATCCTGCCTCGGCAAGATACTTAAAATTCAGGAGAATATAAAACAATTTGAGTAGCTATCCCACCCCCCCTTCAGAAAATTGTAGCTTTTATTGATTGACAGTAATTAATACTTTGAAAACATGTTTTAAACATCATTTACTTAATATCTCTCATATTATACCAGTTCTTCAAAGCACTTTATTGTTCTTTTCATTCTTGTTACCGTCCCCTCCCCCAGTCTATCTAGCTTTAACGTCATTGCTTGTCTTCAAGATCCTACTGAAAAAAAACAAAAAACGTCTTATTGACTTATTGATTGCAAAGAAATCTTTTTTTTTCACGTGGATCTTTTTGTAATTTTAATACATTTTGTTTTTGTCTCCCTGTGGTCAGTTTATTGATTACATGTTATTTTTTCTTTGGGTTTGTTATTTTGACTTGTGTATCTGATGTTGTTAGTTAAACTTGACCGTTTCTGAGTTTGACATTGAATAAGCCTCTCCCTTTCTCCTTCGCAAATACTTCCAATGGATTTTTTGTATTTAGACATTATAATGAATGAATAAGTCTGCTAATAAAACCGAAGACTATGAAATTTGACTAGTTGAGATTAGCAACGAACTAGACGACTAGATTTGTTGTTTTGTGCTCTCAAATCTTGAATTTTGATACCTTCCTCAAGCAAATTCATATAAAGCAAATAACTGTATGTAGGGCTGCAACTAACGAATATTTTCAATGTTGATTAATCTGTCGATTATTTTCTCCATTAACTGAGTAGTTGTTTGGTCTATAAAATGTCAGTGTTTTTTTTCTTTTTAGTTTCTCTTCTTTTGTCCACAACTCAAAGATAGTCAATTTATTGTCATAGAGGAGTAAAGAAACCAGAAAATATTCACATTTAAGAAGTTTTTACTGTTTTTTCTTAAGAGATTACTCTAAACCAATTAATCGATTATCAAAATAGTAAGTGATTAATTTAATAGTTGACAACGAAATGATATATCATCGCAGCTCTAAACTGTATAGTCAGCAAAGAAAAGAAGTCCTTCCTATAAAATGCTTTTAGGAGACACTATACAGACAAAGAGACAGGTGGCGATTGGTCTGTGGCCCCTTATAACTATTACAAGCAGGTGACACCTTACAAAAATCATACATTGAAGTCACTACTAAATAGATATTAGATCCATTTCATTCTAATACACAAGCTTTGAACAACTCACAGTGAGATCATACTGTCACAGTCAGTGTTTCTAGGGTGAACGGTTCAAGACCCCGCCACATTAAACTATCTATATCTATACAGACGCACCATATCTGTGAAAGCAGCGAGACAGCTGTTCCTCCCGTCTGCTGTGGGGACCAGACACTGAGCACGTATCTGCTGCTATAAGGCCACTGGCAGCTGTTACTGGCTGGCTTCCCACTCCTTCACCATCGATGCCCTTTAGGCTGAGATCACCACTTAATCCATACTGCCTTCAACACTACTGCGGCCTGTGTGTGTGCGGAGCTCTGAACAACCTTGTTTGCTCAAAACAACAAACTGCGAGGAAAGACATTGTGAAGCACGAACGGCTGTGGTATTACATCAAGTTTTGATTCACAACAAAATGCACAGACTGTTACTAAAAAATGTGTCGACATATAAATTCAATGCATCGCTGTAGAGCAGCAGCAGCGGCGGCGGCGTTGGTAATAGATCGTCTGACTTCAAATTAAAATTCCATCAGTGTGTAATTTATTTAACACATTAAGTGTTTTCCCAGCCTTAACCTAAGCACCGACTAAACTTTCATTTCATACAAACACGTTACGCAATCGCTTTTCAGAGCGAACTGAATGATTACTCATCAGCAACATTAACATATTTCTGAAAGTTATTCAAGATAAATTGGTGGCACATTTATTGGTTGCTCAAGGCTGTTCAGTTTATAAATAGTCGTTTCAAAAACACTCTTCCATTTTTGTTTTTTATTATTTCAGCAGACTTGGCACCATTCACAATGACCAAACTAGGAGTGGCCATCTTCTCCCCCAGAGATTATGATAAACTGTTTTCTTATTGCCAACAGTTTTTAGTTTTAATTTGCATCTGTAACAGGACGGTCAGGTTTGCAGAGATGATGGTTGCATTGTTGTTGTTTACCTCATGAAATGCGATGTTTAATTCTCAATGGGAGCCACATAATAAAGTAACGCTCTTGGCTCTGTCTACACTTTTCTTTTTCCTGTATGATTCTTTCCTTATGTTTCAACTTGTTATAAATTAGCTCTGTGGTTTTTACATTTGTCTATTTTGTATTGTGCACATAAAGAAACAAACAAAAGAAAACTATCATATCTACTCAACAAAGGGCAGGGTGAATAGAACACACATTCTTGCAGTTTTATAGTTAAAAACATGATAATACTGCGAGATCATCTGTGTGTACTAGTGTGTCTGTGTGACAACCTTTACATAAAACTTCAATGGGTCCCTTACACTCACTGCCAACTTTGTGGTGTGTTTACCTCTGATTATTTTTTCTTGAAAAATCACAAACATCCCACTAATTAACTAATTAAATTGGGGTGAACTGACAGCAATTTGCCCCAAGATGTTACCTTGTTAAATAAAAACTAGGGCTGTCAAAGTTATCGCAATAATAACGCAAATTCTTTCTAATGGTACACATTTCTTTAACGCATTAACGCAACTTGCGTTTTAGCCCGGCCGCTATTCGATATTTCAGAGGTTGTAGGGGGCTCAGTTTTAAAGCTAGAGTGAAGGTGATGGTGTCATATGAAACTAAACCTAAGGAATAAATTGGTACCAACCATGTCATACTAGCTTGTTGCGAAGGAGGTTAAATAAAGCTCCCCACTTGCACTAAATTTTGGCGAGGAAAAACTGTCGTGCATTTTCAAAGGGGTCCCTTGACCTCTGACCTCAAGATATGTAAATGAAAATGATTTCTATGGGTACCCACGAGTCTCCCCTTTACAGACATGCCCACGTTATGATAATCACATGCAGTTTTTGGGCCAAGTCATAGTCAAGTCAGCACACTGACACACTGACAGCTGTTGTTGCCTGTTGGGCTTGATTTTACTATGTTATGATTTAAGCATATTTTTATGCTAAATGCAGTACCTGTGAGGGTTTCTGGACAATATTTTTCATTGTTTAGTGTTGTTAATTGATTTCCAATAATAAATATATACATACATTTGTATAATGTAGCATATTTGCCCACTCCCATGTTGATAAGAGTATTAAATACATGACAAATTTCCCTTTAAGGTACATTTTGAACAGATAAAAAAAAATGTGTGATTAATCGTGATTCACTATTTTAAATCGATCCACAGCCCTACATATAAACATAGAAAAATGGTATGTGTATGTGTTGGGGCTCACCTGGTGGATACCCAGGACTGCCTGTTTGATAGAGGTTGGGTGTATAGGTGGGAGCCGCGGCAGGATACCCTCCTGGATAGCCTGCAGGACATCACAGACGAGACAGAAAAATATCAGAAACCACAGCTTAACAAACAGAGAGGGCCACAGATGCACACAACAAAGACACACATACACACACATATACACGCAGGTAGGGCAGAACAGTATTTGGTTTGGAGCAGGATGTGCACAGATGGCGCTCATTAAAAAAATGTCTGCACCAATAACACAGTCGGCTGAATGCGTCTTACATACAGACGAGACACACCTGCCAATATGGTGTGGGAGGAGATAAATTCAGAGACACATTAGCGATGCACGCAGACCCGTGCACCGCACACACACACACACACACACACACACACACACACACACACACACACACACTCTTGTGCGTCATCAATTACACGTCGAGCAAACAAAGCAGATTTTGGCCCGAGAAAAAGCTTTCACTGATAAAAAGGTGCGAGTTCGACAGAGCGAGACAAAGAGGGAGGGAGAGAGGAGAAAAGCAGGGGAGTTAAGAGACGCTACGCAAGTGAGCGAAGTGCTGCTCTCTGCTTGCTATTATTGGCAGTCAATCTCACAGACTCTCTGCTCTGTAGCCTTGAGCCTTCTCTATATCGAGCTTTGGCTTCTGTAGGTTGAGCCAGTCAGACGGAACAGGTTTAATAAATATCTGCATCAATCTATACCGCAGTCTGAGGGTTGTGATGGATCTGTACTCGGTTCAGTTTTAATATGTTTTTATTATGGATTACGCGAGGAAAATTTGACTACCAAATAAAAGCTAAATACATTACGATAAATTACATACTTCAGTTAAAGTCACTATCGGACAAATGAAGCGCTCACCATTGATGAACAATCTGTCAATACATGTCAATTCATTTTAAAATCATTTGTAGTGCAGTTGTCTAGCATATCCTTTTGTTTTGTCAATAACTTATCCACTGTTAAAAATGAAGTGTTGGTTATTCATTGTCATTGTATTATTATTATTTTAGGTTATTTATATATGTATATATAGATTTTTTTTAAATTATTATTATTAGTCTTATTTTTAATTTTTCCTTTTCTTGTTTGTATTAAATTGTATGTGGGATCAAGAGGGCGGGGGAACAAAATGTAAACAAAAATGAGTCCTTAATGTTCATTGTATTTCATTGTACCGGCTAAATGGATAAATACATAATACCAAAAAAAAAAAAAAAAAACCTAGATAAGTGTGTCTTTTTGACAACATAGTAAAGGTAGTAGATGTACAGCAATTCACAGAATCCCAAGTTAAACTCAATGTGTTATTGTGGTTATCTTCAATACAACAAAAATAATTAAAAAAAAAGCATTGCATTTTTAATTTAGTACAAAACTCCATAATAGCACGAATATCTATTACTAGTAACTTAAAAATGCAATGCAAATTGAGACCAACTTAAAGACTAAAATAAACAAACAAACCAGGTATTAACAGCCAATTGATGAAAGGGATTTTGATGACGAAACTTTGACTGAAAAGACCCAACAATGGTTTGCTTAAGCTCCTCTCTGTTGCATTATTCCTGGTGATGTCTGCTGGTCACAGTGAGTCTGTAGTTTAGATATATCGGAGCTCATTTTCCTATGTTCACAAGAGGTCATTTACTATCAGTCAGATTTGAACATAGGGAAAACCAACTCTCATAGACCGTTTTTATCATTTAAACGAGTCTGTGTTGAGTGTTTCCGCATCAATGGAAACACATGAGATGGGCTTCCTACTAACTGACGTTAATGTAGAAAAAAAAAATTAAGTCTCCACCAGGAAATAATCCCTGAAAAACATGCTGCTCCTCAGACTTTGTCACGTGTGTGTGTGTGTGTGTCTTTCTAGTTCACATGGAAATGTAAACTAAACAGGAGTGGAAGCACATAACTGTACGCTACACCTCTCAGTTTACCGCATCAAATCTATTTTTTTTTTTTTTTTACATATGTGGCGGTGAATACGTAATCTAAACATTCATCATTCCTGCAGTTACCTTTGACCTGCGGTTCAAACTCTTCATAAAGATGAAGAGAATGGCATCATGGAGGAGCCACATTATCCCAGCATCGGGTTTTTTGTGGCATATCACTGTATGATGTAACGAATCTAACCAGCTGAACTGGATGTCAAAATGTGGAGCTGCTCTGCTGTGCGTTTGCTTCTCTGACTTTGCCTCGATTATATGTCTGGCCACACTCTTTAACTTTATGTAAAAATGTGAGCGGTTATTCTTTCTTGTCAAATTTTGTTTTTCCGCAAAGGGCTAATGTTCATAACGATCCACAACCTCCATATGTGCACATACACTGTATATGTATCTGTCGTATGACACCATTCCTCACGAGAGACTGACTAGCTCTTTGTCCGAGCTCATGTGCAACCTTTGTTATATCTCATCAACATGTTCTTCACCTACCACACTGAAAGGCTTTGCTTGAATAAAATTAAAAAGCTCCACGATGTCAACAACTACAACATCTTCAAGTCGCGGTCCAGGTTCACACTACTGCTCTGCACAGAGCATCGACTCTGCTTCTTCAATGGAGCATTGTTGACATCCCTGACTCCAGTCGACACTTTGTGACTATCATCTCTTACCTCCTTTAACCCTCATGGATAGATACTTTATTAATCCCAGCGGGAAATTTAACAGTCGTAACACCTTCTATCCTGCATCAAGCCCCACCTGTACTGAAAACGAAAGGTTAACGTCTTTTACGCAACACTTTTCACCATTTTCTAGTCTGTGTCACTATGTATTATTGCGTACAGAGTCACAATTCTATGAAATTAAATGTTCTTTATTGGACACTTCAGATTTTGTGACCTTTTTCTGCAGAAACCATGTGGTGTTTTGTTGGGCCTAAAATGTAAATGTTATGTTGAAAATGTCCCTTCTTTGAAACACATTATATTGACTGGAAGAACATAGAGGTAGTCTGCGGTCTTCCCATATGAAGAAGAAGAAGAAGAAGACGAAGAAACCTTTATTTGACACGTACATACAGGTACATACATGAAATTTGACCTCTGCATTTAACCCATCCTAAGTATTTTAGGAGCAGTGAGCTGCTGTAAGCGCCCGGGGAGCCACTTGGGGTTTAGTGTCTCACTCAAGGACACTTCGATATGCAGTCTGTAGGAGCCGGGGATCGACCAGCCAACCTTGTGGTTAAAGGACGACCCGCTCTACGCACTGAGCTACAGCCGCCCCAAAATGTGTTTCCGCCCGGTTTTAATTTCTGGGTGTGATGGTGCCATCAATTTCAACCATGATACCAACACATTTTGTATCTTGTATGCTAAACAAGAATAATATGTATTTAGAACCCTATTTATTTTATGGCGTTACTCTACAGTCTGATGGTGCAGCACTACTAATCTATTCCTCTGGTAGTTTTTGTCGTATTGTAGGGTAGTTAGTTCCGGGACGCATGAGACAAAAACAACAAAAAGTGAACTTATCTAACCCATTTATAAAAAAAGAAGGGTTTTCCTCACTGAATAACTGACTCAAAACTCAGCAGCAGTGTTGTTTGTCACTTGCAGCCATCCTTAAACATGTTTATAGTGGTACAGAGGATGATAAATGTGTATGTTAGTCTTACCTGCAAAGGCCATGTTCTTAGGGTTTCCATACGGGGTGCCAGGCTGAACGGGGCTGTAGACTGGATTCATAGCCGCAGATAACCTGTTCTTACTGAGAAAGAAGAGAAGAAAAGACAGCGTGGCGGGGAGGGCACCGGGATAAGAGAAGACAGAAGAAAAAAACGGAGGAGAGAGAGAGAGAGATGTAAGCCGTGTAAATTGGAAAGAAAATTGTTACGATTATCAAGCATACGCACACACTCATCACGCACATCCATAAATCCCAAACTCAGATCCTTAAGGCGACATCCAGCTGAAGGATTTTGCCAGCATGCAACAAAAAAAAAGAAATAAATCAAGCCCCGTGATTCCTCACCCTCAAGTAGGCTCAACGGTAAGTATGTATTTAAAACAGACTTTTGGAATAAATAAGGCACAAAAACTGACAGAAAGGCACCAGTACGCATAGAGATCCACTAAAAGTAATGGTTTGGTTTCCTGTGTGGCATTAAATACAGCTCCACCAGCCAGGTTTCCACTAGACGGAGGAGTGGCCGCGAAAACGTTTAAGGTGCTGGAGATGGTTGGGATGAAAGTTGACCAATAACCATTTATACTACATCTCCCATAAGGCCTCTTTCTCAACCGGGTTCTCAAATGCTCCAACTTACCTGCTCGTGGAGAATATGGGCATGGGAAATTGTGTACATGTGTGTGTGTGTGAGTGTGTGTGCATGCGTGCCCCGTACCTCTTGTGCGTGTCTGGTTGATACATGAAACTGAATTTGTCTGTGGGATGCCCGCTCGCCATTCTTGCTGTATGCAAATGAGGAAGGAGTGGAAGTGGATATGCAAATCTGAAATTAAAACAGCGAGAGGTCATGATTACAACGAACACAGGAAAAAGGAAAAAAATAAATAAATAAATAAATAAATAATAAAAAAAATAGCAAAAAAAGCAAGCACCAGTGCAACAGCAAATGGTTAGTGACCGCAGCGGAGGGGAGACAGTGATTCAGACGGTGCGTTTGAGTGAGTGCTCGTGGTCGACCGCTGTGTCTATAGCCACCGATAAATGCATAACTGTGCTGAATTCAAAACAGTGTATTGGATAAAAAAAAATGTCAATATTGTTTGAAATGGACTGTGTTTGCTTCTATTTTTAAATATGTGCTTACAAAACAAGCTGTTTCTAGCTGATAAAACTGCCATGATGTACTATTTTTATTCATTCCTGTGCATTTAAATCCTACATGATGTCCAAGAAATAGTGAGGCATGAGTATGAGTGTGTATATATGTGATGTGCTGTACACGACATTACAATACAAGCAGCAAAGCAAACATTTACGACAGCCAAATGAAAAAAGCACAACACACCCAGTGAGCGGGCAACAAAGTGACGGAGAACAAAATATAGTGCGGAAAAAAGGCCCGAGCCTTGCGCCGAGCCCATGAGTAAGCATGATCCAAGTGTGAGCATGAGCCAGAACCACAAGAGCGTTGCACAAACACAGAGCGGAACAGCTGAGGAATAAATAAAGAGGAGGAAAGGTGTGTGTGTGTGATGTGTGTGTGTGTGTGAGCTGTGTGTTATTTGAGTTCATGTGCATTTTGTATGTGATCGGGCCGATTCGGTCTGGTTTTCAGTGTGGCTCTGTCGTGTGCTATATGTATAAAAGACTGCGTGAAATATGTTGTGGCAGGCTCTCTGCACATCACCCATTCACCATCAATCATATGTCTAGTTCTGCCTCCTGTAGATTTGTGAATTGGACTGTCCCAAAAAAAAAGACAAATCTGACCGATTCCATCCTGGGCTTGTGCTTCACGGCCAGTTAACACAATCCTTCAGGTGATTATAGCGTCACTTGTCATAATTCCTGGGCACACACAGCGCCACCGTGGTGATGCCAAACGGCACCGAGTGACACTTCAAATTAGGCAAGGAAGCATTTCAGCGGTGCATCCAGGAACGCTGACGTCAAAACGCCCCAGGGGCGCTCGGCAAACTGAATGCGAGCACAAACACGTGGGTGCAGTTGCTTTTCAGTCGTTTTGCGCATGAATTCCTTAAAAAAAAAAAAAAAATCATATGCGTGCCCCCCAAAAATGATCAAAAACATGAACCTGAGCATGCTTGTGGGTGTTTAAAAACAAGACTGAGGATATGTCGTTACCTAAATTCATATCTCATAACAAAGGAATTTGCCAGGGGGATTGATTAATCTATTGCTGAACACATCACATAGTAACATTCCTCATTAATCTAATGTATCTCCTGTGATTTAAATCCTTCCTCTGGGGGCAACTCTGCCTCCCACCTTTTCATTCCTTTCAGCCGTTCTTCTTCGTTTAATTCATCATGAGATTTCTCCACCTCACATTATCGGTCTCTCTACCTGCAAACGTTCGATGATAACGAAATTAGAGCAAAATGCAAAGCACCTGTGCCACACTGCCACGTTAAAAAAAAGAAAAAAAAGAAGCTCAACCGGATTACATTAAAAATACAACTGCGGATTTCCCCCAAATGTCCTCCAAGTTCACTGTGCAAGTTTTAATATTCAACACAGTTGATCTGCAGTAATCTGAACCAGGAGCATAAAACAATAACAAGACTAAGAGTCAGTACAGTCACGCTAGCAGCTCTGTGAGGCTGTACTGAGGGACAACAGTGAATATAGCTAAATGCTAAAATGCAGGGCAGTGCTAACATGCTGATGTTTAGCAGGTATAATCATAGACTGCATATAAGAAGTGGACACAGTCACCATGACGTCACTCATTGGTTAGTGGACTGCAGTTTTGAAGCCTTGAGTTTGGCAATTTTGTCGTCGCCATCTTGGTTTTTTGCAACCAGAAGAGACACAAGAGGGTGGAGCTAGGTCCAACTGAACGCTGAGTAAGACATTTTTAGGTGACCAAAGAGGTTATAATTAACTTTGATGAACTGAAAACACACCGTGAAAGGGTTAAAGTTGTAAAACTAAAACATGGAAAACGCTGTGGTAGCGACCTGTCAATCACAAGGTAGCCACGCCCTAAAGCATACCCTGCTTTATGGTCTATTTGACTCTAAATGGGACCATAATTTGCAAAATGAACATCATGCTGTATTGAAGAAGACTTGAAACTAGCGATTGAGACCATAAACTCATGTTTACAATGTTTACTGAGGTAATAAATCAAGGGAGGAGTAGGGTCATTTTCTTATAGAGTTCTATACAATCGGACTTCTTTTTGCAACCAGAGGACTCGCCCCGTGCTGGCTGTTAGGTTAGTACAGTTCATCCTGAGGGGAACGTAAATATCTGTGCCAAATCCCATGCCAATCCATCCCAAAGTTGTCGAGACAAGTCACTCAAAACCACAAATGTTAACCTATAAAATATCATCCGGTAGTTATGATTACGATAGATATACATCATTGTCATTATTTTGTGGCTTTAAAAAAAAATAAATCTGTAGCCCCTCATCATCTTAACAGACAATTGTCGAACAAAATCATCAACTCAAAGTGACAGCAAACCATGTAAGAGCTTAAACTGGTGGTAAATCGCTTGAGCCGAGTGGTAATGTGCATGTAAATGTGTAGAGTGAGGGAACAATGCCCATTAACACATGGACAGGTGGCTAAGCTAACCCCGAGGTCCGGTGCTGCAAACACAACACATACCCAATTACAGCTGTGCCTGAATAGAGTAGAGAAAGACGTGCGTGTTCATCCGTTTCAGCCTGAAACAGAGAGAGAGAGAGAGAGAGAGAGAGAGAGAGAGAGAGAGAGAGAGAGAGAGAGAGAGAGAGAGAGAGAGAGAGAGAGAGAGAGAGAGAGAGAGAGAGAGAGAGAGAGAGAGAGAGAGAGAGAGAGAGAGAGAGAGAGAGAGAGAGAGAGAGAGAGAGTGTGAGTGTGTGTGTGTGTGTGTGTGTGTGTGTGTGTGTGTGTGTGTGTGTGTGTGTGTGTGTAGGCAAAGGTGACGAAAAGTGAATGGGTGAGAACAAGAGAGGCACCACAATGTGTCTAATGAAGGTGTGCGTGAGGAACAGAGGAAAGGCAGAAATGCATGTGATGAGTAGGAGTGTCTGTACACAACTCCCTTTGTTTTCAGGGGGAGGGGATGATGATGAGGCGCTTCAGGCTCTCTATTCCTTAAAAAAAAGCTAGAAGACCTTCTGTTCGACAGACCACTATCCAGGATTGTAAAAGACCATTCTCCAGAGGACATTCACCACAAAACAGACAGTACATTTATTTCTAGGACAGTGTAGCGGGGCAGAGACGAGCGTACACATCTCCATGGTTTTAAGCGTTTTCGGCGCTTCGCTTACGGCATTCTTCATAAAGAAAAGAACTAAAAATGACACCGTGTTGTCGGTTGCCTGAAAATATCAATAACACATCCATGCTTGCTGATAGAGAGACACCAGCAAACAGTAAACTGCTGCTGGGCGCTCATAGCCAGAGGGGTTGGGTTGTGAGCTCACAATGAAGTGTAAAGCTCATAATGATTTTGTTGTACTACACTTCTTCTTTTTGGGAAATACACTTAATATCATACCATCCATTCTGGAGTCAGACTATATCAGTTGCCATCTCGGCGTACGGCTGAAAATAATGATGGTTATTTCTGATTTCCCAGAACCCTTCAAATGTCTTGTTTTGTCCAAACAACACTGCAAAACCAAGAATATGTTCAATTTACGATCATTTAAGACCAAGAAAAGCAGCAAATCCTCCACAATTGAGAAGCTGGACCTGGAGAAAGTTTGGCATTTTTGCAAGAAAATTACTTTAACAATTAGACTAGATAATCACAACAGTTGCCAATTTTCTTTTCTGTCAATCAACTAATCAATTAATCGACAACGTGTGACTCACAAGTTACTGGAGCCGAAGGCTGAAACTAACAGTTATTTTCAGGCGTTATAATCAAAGACATTTAGTTTACTGTCATAGAGGAGTAAAGAAACCAGAAAATATTCACATTTAAGAAGCTGGAATCAGAGAATTTTTACTTTTTTTTTTTTCTTAAAACAGTTGACGATTAATTGAACAGTTGACAACTAATCCATTAAATCGCCCAAATAATGTCTTCAAATTAGGCCTACTTGTAAAATATTTAGCATCAGGAAATGCTAAGTATTTTCTATTTGATTACGACAACGTAAAATTATGAATCCATTATCAAAATAATTCTCAGATGAACACAAGCTAGAAAGTAGTATTCATTCATATACACACCTATAAGGTTTTGCTGGGATACGTTTTAAAAATGCTGTCATGCAGGAAACAAGCTTTTAAAGAGCTGATATTATACAAAAAAAAAAGAGATACTGCATGTGGAGGAAATTGCATCAAATTTGCCAAACGGAGGTCAAGTAGTTGAAGTAGTATAATTGGTAGAAAGCTTTTACTGTGAAGGAGCTGCAGGAACAGGACGTGCTGTGTCGTAGTAGCCACTGAGGGCTAACTAGTCAAAAACAGCTGGTCTGAATCTAAACTTGTACTTTTTTTTAATGACTCCTTTTTTTTGTCAGCTACATTACAATTCACCATGCACACACTTTGTGACCGTCTGTTGGCTTCTTTTTGTAAAAACTGATCTTTTCACTCCTTCATACAAACACAGTGGACGTCAAAGTCAGCAGGGCTAGTATAGCTGCAGTGTAACGTTCCTCCATCAGTCAGAGGGCTGCAGATGATCAAACTGTACATGTGACGTGAAGCGTTTTCACTCTGCTGCCGACAGCTTTTACGCCTTCCGGTAGCTTCTGACAATCGAACCATTGACCATGTTACCACATGTTTGGCTCCATAACAACCTGCCTTCCTCAACATGAAATTGGATCTCACTTCACCTTTTTTTCCCCCCAGCTACCTGTCTGTCTGTGACACGGAGACGATGAAAAAAATTTCAGAAGGATTTGCACTGAAAACTGACGCCGCTTCACTGTCTAGTGGATGTTTAGTACTCATCACTACGACACTGTCCAAATACTAAATTACACATTGCATTCAAGATTCTACTCACTTGTCAAAAGGACCAGACTTTATTTTTCATTTTTCTAATGAGATGTCTCAACTTGAACCTCAAGGCCATACAAACATACAATCATACCACAACCTTAGTAAAAGAATTATATTGTCTGATACCACAGTATATCACTGAACATAATGAAAATAATTGTTAGTTGCAAGTAACGAGGCAATAAATCGTTTTTATCAATTAATTCAAATTCATGGTTTAGGATGATGTTTAAAAATGACAATCGATTTTCACTTAAACTTGGGTAGACACTTGGGAGAAGTGTGTGGCAAAAAAAAAGAATTAAACATATGTTACTGTGCATGCCCTGTGGCATTGGTGAAAGTTAATAATTCCTTTGTCTTTTGTAGGCCTAGTTTGTTTTTAAGGAGAAAAAAAAAAAAAAAAATCGATTCATAAATCATAAATCGGGTGTGATGTGAAAAAAAATCAGAGATTTTATTTTTAGGCCGTATCGCCCAGCCCTAGTGTATCGGGAGCTCGTGCTCTGTCTAGCACACAAACAAACACGCGCTGACATTATTAAGAAGGCCTTCCAGCTCTGTGGCTTAACCAGTTATTTTTCAGGACTTTGTTAGGCTTAAACTCTATTAGTGGGACTTCATTTGGGCTGAACTCACAAGCCATCGCCTCGAGGCCTAGGTACACAAACGCAAATCGTCCTAGCCTGCGTTGCTAACAGAGCTGCTGTGTTTTGTGCGAGCTCGGTAATGTGACAGTCAGGTCTCGCCCTGTTCCAGATCTTCAAAGATTATGCCCACATATTTAATTTGTGTATGTTAATATAAAAAATGTGCGTGTTGCAAAAAACAATAATGTTGGTTCCGCTCCATAAAGGGAGAATCCTGCAGCCCGGGGGCACCAGAAGAGGTAATAATGAGGGAGGAGGATTGTGAAAGAATAAACCTCTCACTCACTCAGTCACACACACACAAAGAGCTACCGTTCCTAGAGAACATGTACAATACAACACAACCCCCACACCGACTCTATCCTCCCACATAATACCTCACCAGGCATCTACTCTTTAAAGCAACAAATCAAAACCGGTGGGCGTCATCACACTTCGGCGCAGGAGAGAATAAAGCTGAACAGCTTTTTTTTTTTTAATCCTCAAGAAGGCAGCGTTTCACGTGGCTCATATGAAAAAGGAAACAGAGGAATAAAAATCATAAGACGATAAATTGCTGAGTGTTATGTGGTGCGTCAATGGTATTTTTCTTTCTTGCGGTCCATAAATATTCAAAATACCTACCTGGATAATAAGTCACGTTTAATATACTCACAGCAGGCGGCTATTTTCCTATTTGTTGTTTTTATTCTATAGCATATTATTTAAGCATTGGCTCGCTGTACCGTAAAGCTGAAACGATGAGTCTATTTACAGAAAATCAATCAGAAATGGTTTATCATTTCAGGCCCTTTTTTAAGCGAAAATGCCAAAAATTCACTGGTTCCAGCTTCTCAAATGTGAATGTTTTCTTAATTTTTTGTCTTTTTGAACTATTAAATTAATCGCCAACTATTTTGACAATCAATTAACCGGTTTGAGTGATTTTTTTAAGATAATAAAAGTCTAAATTCTCCGATTCCAGCTTCTTAAATGTGAATATTTTCTGGTTTTCTTTACTCCTCTATGACAGTAAACTGAATATCTCTCGAGTTGTTGACAAAACAAGCCGTCTGAGGACGTCATCTTGGGCTTTGGCAAACACATTTTTCACCATTTTCAGACATTTGATAGACCAAACAACTAATCGATTAATCAAGAAAATAATGTACAGATTAATCTGCAATGAAAATAATTGTTAGTTGTAGCCCTAATCAGTAATGGTTAATCGTTTCAGACCCTTTTTAAGCAGAAATGCCAGCTGGCTCCAGCTTCTCAAATGTGAATGTTTTCTCGATTTTTTTTGTCTGTGATAATTAAATGAAAACCTTTGGACAAAACAAGCCATTTAAAAATGTTACCTTGGGGTTCTGGTGTGATTTTTTAAAAACATTTTATTGACCAAATTAATCAAGAAAATAACTGGTATATTATTGATAATGAAAATAACCATTGTGCTAGTTGCAACCCTACTGTACTACCAACCATTGACATTCAACAATAAAGAAAATTTGGTTTTAAATTCAAAGTATTTATCTTTGACACTAAACATTTATAGAAAATGTGGTGCTCATGTAGGTTTTCAGGGCCTTTAAAAACAGCAGAACTACATCATGATATCTAACAAAACACAGTCCCAAGGGACAGACCGACTAATGGCACCTGCTATCGCAATCAGAACTGACATGCGTAATCAAGTCGGAGACCAAATCCATCTTGCTACAGAGCTCAGAGACAGTGTGATGGAATCAGAAATCCCACCCCCCCCCGCCTTCCACACAATCAGACCTGCCCTGCAGCAACGAGCTCCGAACAGCCCCGAGCTATTTTAGATCTAGGACAGCACTATACACTTTTGGGACAGCATCTCCCCTTTTCTCTGTGCCGGCTTCCTCCTCCGCCTCTATTCTCCTTTCCAAAATCATCTCATCAGTCACACACCTCATGGGTCTGCATCCCTGGATTATGTGACAATATTGTGTGCCACTGAAAATGGAAATGTTACCATGAAATAAAAACCCTTCAACATTATCCATTTATGGAGATTTCTACCCCTGCTGTGTGCGATTTCACGATGCAGAAAGAAATCGAAAACTCACTTGTTTATGGTGTAAAAAGTTAAAAGGTTAAAAGGAACAGAGGGTGGAGACAAAGTTGTCCCCAACAAAGTCCTTATTTAAGGTGTTAATGAGAGGCATCTGTCTAACTTTCTTACAAAGGGAGCATCAAGTTATTTGACTTTTAATGAGTTCTCACGCCAAATAGAGAATTATAACATCGATAGAAAGTCTGCACGATACTGGAAGCAAGCCTGGAAGTCTACGTCCATGCTAGTCGCCTAGCGAGGCTGTAACACTCATTTAAAACACCAAAAAAACAACATTATTGGATGGAGAGAAACTTTTGCAGAGAGATATCTACAGATACCACGTTACCATGAGCCAAAGTGAAATCCATCACTTCAGAAGAGCCAGAAAATAATGCAAAAACTGGTGGATCACTGGTGAAAGGTTCATCTTTGCCAACCAAGTGAACTTTTAAGGGCACTCCAAGGCATTTATATTTCTAAAGCAGCATGTGTTGATGGTATAAATCTTACTTTTTGCAACCTCAAATTCTCAGATTCCAGCTTCTTAAATGTGAATATTTTCTGGTTTCTTTACTCCTCTATGACAACTTGAAATTCTAGTTTGTACTAAACTAATTGAAAAGATTATCAATGGGATAATTTTCAGACAAACATACAGTCTATATATCTGGTTGCAGAAACCCAAAGGCCCAACAAGACTTGTTCTTTCCCATAATTTAGCTGCAAGTGAATTAACCCATGATCGCCTCCATGATAGGTGCGCTATTAAAAGCTACATAATACTAAAGAAAAAGCTGACTCTGGCATGCCTGTACATGCCATGGTATACCGGTATGTACATCCTCAACATAACTGGTGCCTCCTCGGCCTGTTGCAGTATCTTTCTCTATGTTTGACTACAAAGCACGCTTACTGAATGCATAAAACTCAAAGGTGCTCCAAATGAATTAATGAACCAGGTGCATCAAATTTTATTGATTACTTTCAAATGCCACATCAATCCAATTAAGATGGGAGAGCAAATAATGAGCTGCTGGGCAGGACCAATGTTCTCATTTGGCCATGAGTTTGATTTTGAATTTTAAAAACCTTTTGAACATTTTTTAACACTGCTTTGGAAAAAAAATAGACAAATTGGTAGGGGTGGGCAGGGCATCAAATATAGCCGATATAGCTGGCGCGCTCTCTGAGTAGTGTTAAGCTACTACTGATGAAAATTTCATGATTTTGCTGCTTCAGAATAAAAGCTTTTAAATAACAAAAATAACGGGGGACTTTTATTGTGAAAAAAGTCGCATTGAAAAGAAAAGTATAACCACTGCCTCAGACAATGTCAGCAAATTCTGATGGGGAATTTCAAAATAAAAGCTCTCTAAAATGTCATAGTAGCTGTGTTCCCTTTAAATTCAGATTAGTTTACTAGAATGATCAGACTGGTATGATCATACACATCAAAAGGTTATAACAAACAGTGATGTTATTTTAGAGAAAATATGAAAATAGCCTAAAAATAGAGATATTATTTATAAGCTAAACCTACAATGTGGACTGATGTTTACCATGGAAAAGGCCATAATCTTGTAGAAAACTTGGAATAGCAATTTAACACTTAATTAAGCTTCTGGTTTAAAAAAAAAACTACTTCAAATTAGTTCCTACAATTACTAGACTTTAATAGCCAGTGATTAAAAACGTGAAACCCCACTCCCAAATGTGAGCATCCCTTGATTCATATTATGAACAATTTGACCCTAGGAGGTACAGGGAGAAAACACACATGCACAGGCACAAATTCACAAGCACGCACGCTTACACACGAGAGAACAAACAGCTTTATGAGCAAGAACTTGGCAGTTAAACCCATTATAAACTATCAATACCTCCAGGCAATATTAACAGCAGACGGGCAGTATTGCCTGCGGTGGAGGTGGGACTTTACAAACACATGGGGGAGAAAAAAAAGGCCATAATGTTGTTGTTAGCAACCAGTAATATTTTACTGTCTCTTTGCACAAAATCATTATTATTAATGAGCTGAGACTTTTAAGTGTTGCTGATCAATGCAAGCCACTCACAGATATTTCTAAACATACAGAGGCAACCAGGTCTTCTGGGAAAAATGCCTGTTGAAATAGTGTCCCAGGTGTGAGCTAGCTCTTGATTAGACACAGCAGGGTTCTGGGTGTAGAGAGTCAAAACACAAACTCTGTGTCACAATTCCATGCTAATACACAAGAAACTAAAGTACAGTACCATTTTGCAACAGCAGCATTTGATAGTAAGACGTGTGCTGACGGATGTCACGGTGCAACTTAAAGTGGACATATTATGCTTTTGGTGATTTTCTCTCATTGATACTGTTGATAATAACAGCTGTCCATGTTAAACATAGTCCCAAAACCTAAGGGGTACAAATGAAAAATTGCTCCCTGCGAGACAAAAGACCAGGTTTCAGTCTGCTCCGAACGCTTCTTGAAGATTGTTATAATTTCTTTTAACTTGCCCGACAAGATGACATCGGCTCGACAAGATGACAATAGCAGTATTTACCTGAGGAAAAAAAAGTGAAGTTTTTGGTTTAGAGGAAGCGGTTATTGTGGTGATATATCATGACTAGCTGAGCTTCAACGCCTGCGTGAGCTGAACCAATCAGAGCAGACTGGGCTTTTTGAGAGGCGGGCCTTAAAGGGACAGGCGCTAAAACAGACCGCTTCAGACATAAAGAGGTGCTGCAGCAATGGACAGTACAAGATTTTTTTTTTATGTTTTATGAACATTAAAGCAAGTAAAAAAAATCTTGTAGACTCCTGAAATAAAAATATTAACCTGAAAATGAGCCTAATATGTCCCCTTTGCATTCCTGCAAATCTTTTACTTGCAAACTTGACTGAATGCCAGCAAAATGTTATTTATTTATTTACTGGGCTGCCACTTCACTCTTACACAATTTGTCTACTCTTTTCCAGCTGATTTAAAAAAAAATGTTATCGTAATCCCTTAGGCATAATTCGAAATACGTCCATTTTGAACACTGCTACTGGACTACAGCATGAATAAATACTATTGATCATGACTGCGGGTATGAGTAATGTAACAACAGCGTGCTGCGTAGACACATGTGTATGTACATGTGTACTGTGTGTATGTACACAGTTGCAGACCCCCCAGTATGACTGACAGCTGAATACATTATAACATTTGCCTCCAGGGATCAGTTCAACCTTTTATCCTAGTCCTTTATTCCCTGTGACATTTCTCACCTGCCACTGTATACATGCACACACAGAGATCAATCACGAAGCAATGATGCATCAATGCTGATCAGTTATCTGTTCTGATACGTTGTTAAAGGTTTGATTTTACAAACCCAATAAGCTCATCTCATTCAAACTCAACACAAACCAACGTGTAGTCCAACTACAGTATAACTCTCATTGACAAACAATGTAATTAATGCTGCAGAGCAACCAAATCCTCTTCTTAAGCTACAGACCAGACTACTATTTGTAAGTACTATCATTTGCAATAAACAAATGTATTATCAGATTAGAGCTGCAACGTTTAGTTGATTAATCAATTAACCAATCAACAGACAATTAACTGCCAACTATTTTAATCATCAATTGATCGTTTATGTCAATTTTCAAGCAAAATGGCAAAAAAAAAAATATCCTCTGGCTTTTCAAATGTTAGCATTTGCTGCTTTTCCTTGTCTTGTATTTTTTGTAAAATTAGTACCTTTGGGTTTTGGACTGGCTTTGGGAATTTGACAATTTATAGTCTGAAAGATAAATTAATTAATACAAAAAAAAGATAATTAGATACTAAGATTTATAGATAATGGATGGATATATATATATATATATATATATATATATAAATAAATATATATAAAAATCGGTAGTTAGGGCCCCAGTTTTAGTCATGAACTCGATATAAAGGACTTCCATCATGAAATTCGGTTAGGGCTGAATGATTTTGACTGATATTGTGATTGCAATATGATTTGTGATATTAGAAATATTTTACAACATTATTCTCATTTCATTGAAAAGCATATCAAAATGATTATGGGGTGATTTTTGCGGGGGTCTGTATTAAACAAAGATGTTTTCTTATGTCTGTAGAATAAGATGTGTGGGCCAGGACATCTCTGCAGCACCACAATATAGAATTTTAAATGCCATTTTGACGCATATTTCACCTTTAAGAAATAGTGCGATTTGAAGAAATACTGCGATCTGAAAAATTGCAGTAGGCCATATCGCAACTTCGATTAATTGTGCAGCCCTAGATTTGGTGGTTTTCACGTATGGCAACCTTGTTGTCAAACATCACAGACTTTTCAGCTAATCCAACCATGACACCATGTTTGTTATCTGCTATTCTCTATTAAAACAATGTTGGTCATCAAGTGAAGGGACTGTGGGCTAGACACCAGATGAGGGTGAATCTGGAAGCTGCCGTCTGTAAGCATCTCGTTCACTGATCTCTGATGAGCGACTCATTAAGTGGTTCAAACCACACGGGACTGAAGTGCTGGAAAGACAACAGTCTGTTATAGAACCACTGACTCTTCGAACATTAAGTGACTCCAGCTTTCTATAGTGTGACAGTTTTACGGCCGCATTGTACAGCCCACCATTCATACACATGAGACTGCGCTAAACGCATGCCAAAACCCTTATCTCCCCCCCCTCCCTTTCCTCTAGCATGGCAGACAGGGGTCACCTTAGACCGAAGATGAACTAGCAAATACTTCAAACACTTAAACTGATATTAAGCCCAGTTTAGCTCTATTTTTTTATCCTCTGCCAAAATATAGATTTAGTTAAAATGCCACCAATATACAGTAATTTGTGAGTGGATTTCTCAAGGATCACCATTGTCCTTGCATTTAATATGCCGTCATCAAGGGGATGCAACTCTGCCAGCTGCTTCTTGATTTCACTAGACTCTTAAAAAGATTGTGCAAAGCCTTTATGATTTGCACATGTTTTTTTTCATCAACATGACTCTAATGTTGTTCAGCAGCCTCATGAAGCATAACCCAAGTTAAAAATTTAAAACAAATCACATCAACACTGAATGTCTAACATACATGGAGCAGTGCGCTTCTTCCAGTCTGAGCAGATTTGATCTGTGCAAAGTGTTGCTCTGATGAGGGCCAAGAACAGTAGCATCTCAGAAATCCCTTTCGACAGATAAGGCTTCTTGAATTAAATGAGATTAGTAGTCAATGACTAAAGCAGGTAATCTCCCATCCCCGAAAAAGAGATGATCGCGAAGAGGATTCATTTCACTGATAAGACTAGTCATAAGAGAGAAGAACAAATATGCCTTTAGCGTTTTGTGTAATCCTGTCTCTTTTGAACTACGCAAGGCTCTGTTTAGTTTTTGTATTCTGTGTCGTCTATGAATACAGTGATACCCTGTTAGACTGTTGCATCTGCTGAATGATTAGTTGATCAATTAGTTCACCGGAAGGAAATTAAACAAGAATTTTGATCATGGATTAATCGTTTATGTTCAAGGTTCTTTATGTATCATATGTCAATTCCAGCAAAGCAGTCATGAAAATCTTTGGTCTCAGGTTCCTTCAAAGCCTCATAAAATATTTATATATAAAAGGGGAAATGACACAAGTAAATGTAAAAGCAAAATGATAATCTAAGGCATAAAATAAAAACTTGTTTTTCAAGCAAAAATGCCAAATATTCTCCATGCTGCTTTTCTCTGACTAATGTTATAGTAAAATAACAAATAAAGAATTTTGTTTTGTTTCGGGAGAGTTGGTCAAACAAAACAAGCGATCTGAAGATGTCATTATGGGAGATTTGAGGAATTGTAATGGGCATTTTTCTCTATTTTCTCACATTTTATAGAATGCACAATAATTGTTTAACCAAAAACCGGTCAGCAAATCAACCAATACAGAAAATAATCATTAGTTGCTGCCAAGACAAAGCTGTATTTTGCATTTGTAATACTGATTCTGACAGAAGCCGAGAATCAAGAGGAACCACATGTTTATTATGAACCTAAGAATAAGTGGTGTTGCATAGACTTAGTGAAGGTGAACCATCTAAATACAGTGTGCAAATATTTACATAACGCAGAATACACTTCATTTTATAACATCCAAAACACAGCACAGATGCAGCACAAAACATCCCTCTAAAAACAAACCAGTTCCACTCCAAAATAGGGATTGTTTTGCTCATAATGGTGGCTGTAGCCTGGAGACAGACAGCCAGCCAGCCTAGCATGCAGGCGTTTTGTATTTTACCACCACATCAGCGGTTAATAATAAAGTAGTTATATATCCCATCAGAGTGTGTGTGGCATGTACTGGCAGTACACCGCATTCCTGAGATATAGCGAGCAACGCCAAAAACAGCCATGGTTGGGACAAAAAATGGTCACACTCAAACAAGTTTAAGACACCATTTTGAAAAAATCCACCGATTTCTAGATAACAACTCTTGAGAGATGCCATCTTGCCAATTATCAACCACCGGATTAGCCACCGTTAGCACGGCTATTCAAACCCCGTTTCCGAGTGCAGGAATCTAAGCGGGGTCCACACATAACAATACTAACGTTAGCTTAGCTTAGCATGAAAAAGACAAACCCGCTAACCAATAGCATCCCTGCATCCCTTTGCACACGCTGCTCAAAATTGCTAATTACCGAGCTAGCTGGGTAAAAGATTAGCAAACGACAATGAAAAACTACTCACAAGTAGCTCGGACAACACCGGGACAACAGCAGCTGCTTTTACCGCCTGGACCGGGAAAACCAACTAACGGTAGAAACCGTTACAACTTAACGTTAGTATCAGTTCGAGTCCCGCTATTTAAAGCTAGCTCCGTTAGCTTAGCCCGCTAGTTTCCACCGCGGAGGACAATTGAAGGGAAAAAAAAGACAAGAGGAGAAAACGAACAACTAGGCAAGTCGACACATGGACATTTCCTGCCCCCTCCGTAATAATAAACACTTACCAAAGCCACTCGCTCGGGTCGAACACAAAAAAAGCTTTTTCCCCGTGTGCGTACGTGATCTCTGTCCCGTGTTGTGTGTGTGCTCTGCCTCGGGTCGGTTGCGGACTGACTGGCTCTGCTACAGCAGCGTTTTGTCGGACCAGTGGCGCAGAGAAGACAGCTTTCACCCGAAGAGAAGAGAGACGGCCACCGTGTGGGGGATGGGGGATGCACTGCCGGGAGGGAGAGAGAGGGAGAGAGAGGAAGGGAGGGATGCAGGGATGTAAGGAGAGAGGAGGAGGGGGGGTCCGACCCACCGATGTAGGGGCTTTTGATAATAGCCAAATAATAACAATAATATAGATCGATGCAGTTCAGACGTATAAGCAAAATAATAACAGAGAATGAGTGACAGAGTGGCCTTTTTTTGTTGTTCGTTTTGACTGATCCTACTCTCAATAATGGAGCACTTTGATTTTAAGGGGTAGTGCGACTATTACAGGCTAGTCTACTAATATAGATGATATAGATTGAAGGAAGATGGTCTAATTGATAGGCTAATGTGTAATAACACTGTTACTTCTTTGTTCTATTCTGTGTGTTTGTGTGCACTTAATTGATCGAGTCCGTGTTTTTTTTATTGATGACAAAGGACCTTATCAGTATATTATTATTGTTGTTATTACCAGGAGTAACACGCCGCTTGTAGTAGTATTAGTTTATGTTTACAAAAGCCTGCTGATGTGTACCTTGTATCTTGTATAGTAATCATCATTTCTAGACAGGAAATTGTGTGTTATTTGGTCAGCAGCAGCAGCACTGTGGTGGTGAAACGGTACTGCAGCATGGCTGGAAGTTCACGTCCACTAATTCAGACAAGAGGCGTTTGCTTCATATATAAGCACAGCCACAAATATAGCTTCATAGCAAGGCGACGCCATCCAGTGGTGATGAGTTGCATTGCATCACAGTGACTCAATTTTTCTAAACATACACTGTCTGGGACCCTGCCTGCCTTTTTATATAGTACTGTATTTCGGGACCCTGCCTGCCTTTTTATATAGTACTGTATTTCTACTACTTTTTTTCAGATGCCGTTTAAAAATGTTCACAGATAATAAAATAAATACAATTTTGGCTTGAATGCAATTTATTTAATTTCTTATTTTATGTATTTTTTTTATTTTTTATTTAAGTAATCTATTATTTTTCCTTACTTCTTAGCCCGTCTCTACCACTAATAATAATAATAATAATAATAATAAAAAGAGTCATTAAGTAGGTCATCAAGTCGTGTGGGAATGATTGCTGCATTTAGTTTAATATATTTCAGGTACCTTTGCAGATACAATTGGTAAAATAATAATAATAATATTATAAAAACGACTAGGCTGTCTGCAGAGCAAATATCAACCCAAACAGGATCTGTGAGCAAAAAGCCCAGAGACAAAGGATTTACTAGTAACAGCCTATTTCCATCTGTAAGTTTCGTGAACCCTTGTATAATATCTATCTGCAACTGATGACGATTTAACCTCAAACTACTACACTAGGCGCACAGCTCTGATCGAGCTTTATAGTCTGTAAAGCGAACCAATAAGAGAGAACTACAGCTCCCAGCGGCCATTGCGCGTCGCTCTGCCGCAAACAAAGAGCCGCATACATGCGCACAACTCGAGGGCTTTTATAAACGAGATAAACATCTCGTTATTATTATTAACAAAACAGCGCGCTTTCAGCAAAGATGTTACCGACGAATATAACCGCAAAAAAGGAAAAAGCCGTCTGAGTCATCGCGTGATTTCACGTTTCCGGAAGTTAGAAATGGCGTGAGAAAGAGAGAGCTGTCCGAGGTGCTGACACTGTGAGTAGAGCATGTCCTGCTTCAGACTACACACCTGTATATTTCACATGCATTTGTATCACTTATATATGTTTGACTTTTAACAGCAATACATTAGCGTAAGATCTGTATTTTGAATTGAATAATTGTGACAATATTACTGGATGTGCAAGACACAAACTCAGTAGCCTAATATTATGCATCCAATTTTCAGTTTCTTTCTCGACTCTTTTCTTTGTGTCTCTCACGCATACAGACACACACATATTCAAATAATATATGAGGACAGGCCCAGACTCACTATATTCTATGGAAATGCATTATGACCTTTGATTTTTTTTTTTTTATATATATATTGTCAGAATTTGGGAAGATGGAGATGGATGAACCTCAAGAGTCATCGTCCTGTATCACCGATGCCCGCAACTCCAGCAGCCCCCCCGGTAGTAAACCTGCTGGCAGTACTCCACAATGCAATGGTTTCCCAGAGTGCCGCACCCTGCTGCGGGTGCCTGAGTCACATGGACTCCAGCTGCTGGCCGTGCTCAGATCATTCAGGGAGCAGGGCTTGCTGTTTGACTTCACCATTAAGGTCCAGGAACACAGTTTTCCCTGCCATCGCTGTGTCCTGGCAGCAAGCAGTGATTTCTTCAGGTAATCTATCTATCTATCTATCTATCTATCTATCTATCTATCTATCTATCTATCTATCTATCTATCTATCTACCTATCTATCTATCTATCTGGTAATATAGTAACTGCTCTGTGTTTAGGGCCATGTTTGAGGTGGATATGCGAGAGCGAGGTGATGGTTCAGTGACTCTGGGTAACCAGAGTCCGGTGGCGGTGGCTTCTTTCCTGGACTTTGCCTATTCTGGAGAGATTCTCATCACTGACGACAATGTAGACATGCTGTTTCAGCTTGCCTCTTTTCTGCAGGTACAAATACAACCATTCTTTCTTTTTTTTCCAAACATACAGTCATGTACAATTCCCAGCATAACTTCAACCCAAGCAGAGGTCTAATCAAGCAAGTGAAAACACATGTGTGGGTGTACAGGTCCAACTCTCAATTAGATTAAAAAACAGAGTCAAATCATTTAAAGATTGCAGTAAATTGCAGTTTTTTTTTTTAATATGTGCCGTATGTGTCCTCAGGTGTCAGTCTTGTCCCAAGCGTGCAGCAACTTCCTGATAGGAACCATGGATCTTTGTAACTGTCTGCCCCTCCTCTCCCTCGCTGAGGCCTACGGATCGGTCTCCCTCCTCCGAAGCGCCAACGACTTTGTGGTTCACAACTTCTCCGACCTTTCCAATACCCAGGACTTTCTGGATATGCAGGTGCTGCTTAAGAACGGACAAGATGAGGAAGTTCTTTTTTATCAGAGAAGCTGAGGTTTATATAAGGATGGCTGTAGATTATTTTGTAATAAATGCATACCTTCCTTTAATTAGTTTATATTATGTATGCAGAGTCTGCATCCTGTCTCCCTGAGCAATGACTGTTTTTGCTCACACATACTGTGTGCCTAATTCATCTAATTTCTACTCACGGGCATAACATTGTTCCCATAATTACACTTAAAAAATCATCAATCAATCATAAAGTCTGGCCCTGAAGTTCAAGGATGGTACCTTTCTAATTAATAATAGTGTAAAAGTGATTTTGATTTGACAAGTGACCTTGTTATCATCTTTCTCACATCAAAAGCCTGACTGAACTCACTCAGTATTTATTATTTCAACTATAGGTGAATGTGTTGGAGGCCTGTCTAAGTTCAGATTCTCTCAACGTGCCCAGTGAGGAGGCCGTGGTGATGTCTCTTCTCAGATGGACACGCCATGATCTCTCTAGAAGACAAAAACTGTTGCCTGGCTTGTTATCTCTAACCAGACTCCACCATCTACCTGCACCTACACTAAAGGTTTGAGCACACTGCATGTGCGTGATTTTTAGATTTTATTTGTGGTTGTCTTGTGATGTCTCATCCTTCCCGTTTAACTCCTCAGACTCTGCGTGACTCCGACGCTCTCCTCCGCGACGCTAAGTCCTGTCTCGCCCTGCTCTCAGAGGCTCAGAGCAGGCAGGATCAGTACGACGGCCTGCTCTCCGACGCCAGGCCGGCCACCGCACAGAGCTACATCTACGTCCACAAGACGGAGGAGAACGGAGAGATCCGCCACACCTTCTGCTACTGTCTGGAGACAGACCAGTGGAGAGAGCTGCCGACAGCTACTATGCCAGACCCACCGGGATCCTGCCTCACCAGCTTTGCTGAGAAGGTACGTTTTGGGGATTGAACCTTGGGTCCTGCTGCTGTTTAGAGCAGTGCTTCCCAACCGTTTTGCTTTGTGTCTCTCTTTAAAATGAAGCAATGTCAACTTGTGACCAGTGCCTGAGTACCGGCACATCTGCTTTTATCCAATTTTGAATGTCACAAAAATGATGACAACAAAGTTCTGAAGGCCTGCATGCTTTCTGGCCGGAGCCAATGCATCAATGTAAATTAATGAAATACTATTCTCATGCTTTCTCTTGTCTCCCTCTTTGTTCTGTCATGATATATACCATTATTGCAAGGGGGAAATGTTGATTTCAGAAAGAAATTTAAATATTACGTTTTTTTTACTCAGTTAATGCTGATTTGACACACTGTACAGTATAGTCAACTTCAAGGTGACATTTGATGTGACTGCATCATTGGAGCTAAATAAATGCAGTCTTGCCCTTACATGATGGACTTGCCTTTGGTATTCCTTCTTGTTATACAATTTAATCTGTAGGCCAACAGATTCATCATATTTTCAGTTGTTTTTATTGTAGCATATATGCAATATTATATTTATGTACAATTCGATTTGTATAAATAGCTACACATTTTTTTTCTTCTATTTACCAAATACATTTATGGACAAACTGTGGAAATGTATGTAATGAAATGCATACAAAAATACATTTGAAATGGGATATATTACCAAGATATGCATATGAATATTATTATCTTATCCCTTTAATTATCTTTTAACCCTTGAGTTTATCTTTGGACCCCTTGGTCCCTTGGTCCAGGTCAGGAATGTACATGTCAGGTAAACAAACAAATGGGGCCCAGTTATAACTTCAATAATTTCACTATCTTCTCATCTTTCCACTGGATCTTAGATGTTCGTGACCGGCGGTTGCCTGGGGAACTGTTGCCGGGCGATACGTCTCCACGTGGCCGAGCCGTTCCACGACGCCACGGACGAGGTTTGGTGCTTCTGTCCTGTGACCCTAACCTGGACGCCCGCACCTGCCATGCTGAAGCCCAGAACCACGCACGCGGCTGTAACCTGCATGGACCGAGTGTACGTCATCGGGGGACGGACCAAGGGATCCAGAGGGGGAGCTCCCAGTCTGCTGGAGGTAACAGTGACTCCTTTATATACGATTGAGACCCATATTGTTGGTTCAGATGTCCTGCAGTACAAATTCTGTTCTTCATATATTCTAGGTGGAGTATTATGACCCTCTGACCCAGACCTGGTGCTCCGTCAGCCCGCTGCCCACTGCCATCTTCTACCCTGAGGCCAGTGCTTGTGACGGTGTCATCTACACACTGGGGTCAGAGGCGGAGATCACAGACTCCTTTAACCCCTCACTGGACTGCTTCTTCCGCTACGACGCCCAGCAGGACCAGTGGAGCCGCCTGGTGGCCGAGTTTGGCCAGTTCTTCCACGCTACACTGGTCAAGGCGGTGTCAATTAATAAAACACTGCACCTCTGTGACCTGTCCACTTACAAGGTGAGCCATCAGATGATGGAATGAATGAGTTGTCAGTCATTGCATTGCAGTGTGAAAGCATTAGAAAGGCTTATGTAGTTTAAGTTTTCCTAGCAGGACTGTTTAAATAATTAAACTCAGAGTTCAAATTCTGACTTTCCCCCCCCCATCCAGGTGTACAGTTTCTGTCCAGAGACCTGCGTGTGGAAGGGCGAAGGGTCATTTGAGTGTGCTGGGTTCAATGCAGGTGCAGTGGGTATGAGAGACAGAATCTACATCCTGGGTGGAGACTATTCACCTGACGAGATCACCGATGAAGTTCAGGTAGGAGAAGCTGCCCTACTTTGACTTTTATTGGCTAAGATGGTGTTCCAAGTCATGGTTTCATTAATTCATATATATATATATATATATATATATATATGTATATATAGCCTATTTCTAGACGAGACACTACAGGCAAAAACATCATTTTTCATGCACTGGTCAATTTTACGATTTCGGGCTATTTAGCTTCTATAACATGTCTTCTTTCAGACTAGTGGAAAGAAAACATCCAAAACACACATTTAGGTGTTTATCTTACTACACTTTGTCTATTTGCATCTGTAGATTTCTCCTAAATTCACCAACTGTTAACATTAGATAATGCCTCATATATAACCATACAATTGTATGGTTAAATATGAGGTGTACTTAATGTAAGTAATCAACTGGGGAAGTTTCATGGTGATATCTAATTTTTATTTTTTTATCCTATTCACCTGGGTTGTCCCCCCTTATATATATATATATATATATATATATACATTACACATCAGTTTGGTCAAGTTATTGATTCACTAGAAAGGATGAGCGGATACATGGGTAAGGAGAGGAAAGGGATGGGGAGAGTGGGTTGAGAAATAGTTAATTTAAAGTTGATTAACTTTATTACCGAAAGTGTTCTCATCTTCTCTTTGTTTTTTTGGGGGGGGGGGCAGAGGGTATTCATCCTCTAATATGTGTGTGTCTTCTTGTGGCCTGTACAGGTGTACCACAGTGGGAGGAGCCAATGGGAGGAAGTGGCTCCGATGCCGAGAGCGCTCACTGAGTTTCACTGCCAGCTCGTCAGCTTCAGCAGACACAAAGACCCATGGAGTAAGCAGACACACACTCATGAACACGTGTGCGATGATATGCTATGTGTGTGTTACATGTGTCACTGATGGAAGCAATGAGGCTTTCAAACCTCTGTGCATGACGGACAGAGAAAGACAATCTTTACCTTACACCACGTCTCTTACACATCATCATAACACCAGAGCACCTGAGCCAAATTATTATTTCTTTTATTATTTTTTTTTAATTTAAAGATAGGGTCGACGATGCATAATTTGAAAGTAGCATGCTCGGGAGCTCCGTCTAAACCCACCCCCCTCCACTGTTTTGTTTCTTTAACTGAAAAAGCAGTTTGAGTAACGTAAATTTTGTCGAGCAATGTTTTATATCCGCCGTCTCCCCTCGTTGATGATCCTGTTTGTCTGACTTCACTATGAGCTGTTAGAATAAATAGTTTAAACCTGCAGTATCTTATAAAGTAAACTAACAGAACATAAACAACTAAATCAAAGTTGTATCTTTCGATAATATTGTTATAGTGGTACGAGTTCGTGCTCGTTGTCCAGTGTTTTAAGAGCTGGTTTAAAGGCTAGAGCCTCATCTAGCATACTGCAAATACATCAGCTTAACCGTTTCATACTATATACTACTCAGGAATACAGCCACAGAGCGGAGAGAGGACCTCAACTCAACAACTCTTCCTCATGACAAGTAACCGCGGCAGTGCTACGGCACGGCTGAGTTTTCTCTTCGATTCTCCAGGAAACCTGCGGCGGAGACGCGCTTTGAGTTCATGCTGGTGCACGCCAAGGGTAGAGTACGAGCAGGGAGGCAGGGAGGCATCTGATTGGTTCTTTACAACTGGGCGCAGAGGCCGTGATTGGTAGACGTTTTTACAGGATTACAGTGGCTACAGATGACGGCTCTTTTCCGGTCTTTTTTCAGAGCTCATAAGTAATGGATCGCTGTCGGGGTGTAAAGACCATTTCAACCAATATAACAAATAGTGTATACTGGATAAATCGCCAACCCTGCCTTTAAAGATTTGATCCTTAACTTTGTATATATTAAGCGTCTGCTGTCAGGATCTTTGTTGTGTCAATCAAAATGTGGTTCCTCCCATGGAGGAACGCTAATGAGCAGAAGACTATTTTAGAAAACCTATTTTGGTAACCGAATATTTTTCTTCTGCTTTGTATTAAAATAAGAATCCCCCCCAAAGAACAACTCAGAGTTTATCAGCTCTCCTCCAGCTAGAATATAGAAAAGGAGACTTTATTGAGGGTCCATTTACACAGCCTTCAGGAGGAGTTCGGTGTCCTTTTCCTGCATTTGGGGATTTTGCATCTTGAACGGATCAAATGATTTTGTTCGGACAACATTACACAAAACACCTCATAAGTCCCTTTCAACTAAATGTGCTTTACTTGATAGTACAGATTAGAAAATACACTTTTTTTTTCTAAATTTTTTCAAGAAAATGGTCCTATATGGTTCTGTCATATAATGTCATTAGGACTATAACATTATTTTCCAGATTTTTCTTTCTCAGTTGTTTTTTCTAGCTGATGGAGACCTGCTCATACATATTACACTATTTAAAACTCAACTAAAATAATGTAATGGCAAAACTGTGTAAATTATCTGAGTGTATTTTCCCTTTAAACTACTTGCCTTTATTCTGTTTCATGTATCCACGCATGCCCTGTTTCTCCTCTCATAATATATAACCGTACATGTGATCAACAACACCTGATAATCTTCAGTAACCGCTTCCTTGACGGAAATGTGCAACTATAGAGGAGAAAACACTTCAAAGAACACAATAACTTTCAGAAACCAGGAGGAGAAAAACACGGGCTTCACAGTTTAAATCATGAATGCAATTTACGTTTGTGTTATAAAACAGAAAAATAATCCAACAAATGATAGACTGTTTAATGGCAAGAAGTGAACATAAACATTATGCTTCATTATTTTTGTTCTTCTTTAAGCAGATATAGTATCTGCATTTGACACATTCATCACTTAGTAAAAACAGAATAATAGACACAACAGCATTTCACTGTATCAAAGGTCACGTGAATGACACTGTATATACTACTGTTTATAGTGACATTACAGTGTTTTATAGCCGTCACTTTATTTATTTTTATTCACCCTCCCATCTCTACTGTGACTTCCCGTTTGGCTCTTGCCAGAGATTCAAGGCCACGTTCAAAAAAACATCTCAAATACTGATCCATTCAAGACAATCTGCCCTGTTTGTAGCAATCACATGGTTTTAGACCTCATATGGATACTATAGAGCTCTGGACCAAATATTGAGAAGATGTGTCTGAACAAGAATCAATCAGCAGCAGAGTACTACGGCAACCATGCTGGCTTCTTCCCTCCGCACCTCTCGCCTCTCGTTCATCTCCTCTCTCGATGCTCCATGGTTCAGTCCTGGTACGTTTTCACCAGCAGCCACATCAGCAGCACGGTGATTAAGACGATCGTGAAGTTGAGGAACAGCTCCTGCACCGAGCGGTCCATGGTGGCGTCACACCCGAGGAGAGGAGGACGGAAAGAAAGAAGGAATGCAGATGATGTGTTGGATGTCTTTAAAGAGGGTGTGGCTCCTCGACCTGAGAGATGTAGAGAGATATGAGCAGGGAAATATGACCAAGGCAAATAAGACGGTATTTAAAAATAGAAGTGCGCGTGTTTGTCGCCTCTGTTATCATAGATTAGAGGGATCAGCCACTTCTCAGGCGGGTCATTACATCTGTTCACAGTTACCATCACTCAACAGGGAGAGGGGCCGCGATATCCCCTCATATACACAAGTAAACTTTATTTATATAGCACCTTTTAAAACACAAAGTGCTTCACGCACAAATAAAACAACGGACAATGAGAGAAACCAAAGAATAATTACAATATTGATAATACAATGACAATACAATAGTGAGCTGTTACCTTTCCTCCTTTGGCAGTGATCTCACTATGAACAGGAAGAGGAGATGATCTTATGTGTTCCAGTAGTACTTGACCTCTTGTCTTCTTACTGGAAACGTCTCTATTGTGGCACTTCTTCTTCTCCGCAGCATCTACTGGCAGCTGACCTTCTTGCCGTTTGTCCAGCTCTCTGCCGTCGCCAGGGGAAGGGCCCGCTCCTAAAGTAGCCACCCTCAACGGACCGCCCCGTGCTTCACATACACGCAGACTGATGTCACTCACCAACTAAACAATCTCATCCACTGGTGTGTTCCCCATCTATAACCATACAGAGTCTCTCTCTCACACACACACACAAACAACAGAGGAGGGTTATTTATAAAGCATTATTGCAGATACTAGGTGGATTACAGTTGTTCCAAACACAATAGTCAGGTCTTCTGATGGATAAGGGGACTGTAACAGTATATCACTCAGTATCTGGGTATGAGCTTTGCACAGGGGGAATGAAGACTAACAGAGTGACCTCTCCGAAATGCAACACTAGAGGCATGTAGGTTTATATCCAGCGGATACCACAATGCATCACGCTGTCTGTCCTGTCAAAAGAAAGAGGAAAGGTTAATTGCTCTCATAGTTATTTAGGTACTTTAGCAACAGTCCTTTCTTTCTTTAGTTACTTTCAATATCCTTTGTGACTGCTGGATGACAACTGCCACCCAGGAAAGACAATAAAAGGATGTGTCATGAGGCAGCGTTGCATGTACTGTATAGTGTCTGGCACCCTTCCTCTGCTTTCTCCTAACTGATAGATCGACAGACACAGGCAGCCGAGGCTGAATCAGATTCTGCTCCACTCAGTGAAGTGCAGACAGGCTGATGGGCAGTGAGGCACCAATATAATGTAAGCACCGCTGGGAAAAGTAGGTTATGTTTTTTATAGCTCTATATAATAAAACGTTCCCTGACCAAATTTGATATCAAATCCTGGACCAATCAATCTCCATCTGCATACTTCAAGAAATAGTTCAAAATAGCTTTGGGAAATATGCTTGTCTGCCTTCTTAGAGAGTTACAGTGGATGAAAAGATTGATACCCAGTGGTGGAAGAAGTGCTCAGATGTTTTACTTACCATAATATACACAATACCATAATGTAGAAATGCTCTGTTACAAGTAAAAGTCCTGAATTCAAAGTTTTACTGAAGTAAAAGTATTAACATCAATATATACGTAAAGTACCAAAAGTAAAAGTACTCAGACTTCAGAATATTGAATTAGAATTATTGATGCACTAAAATGTACATTACTTTAATGTCGAAACTGGTGATGCAGACAGAGACAACAAACTGGTCAGGAAGACGGGCTCTGTTGTAGGAGTGCGCCTTGACAGCCTGGAGGAGGTGGCTGAGGGGAGGATGAGGTCCAAGATCAGGAACATACTGGAGAACCCATCTCACCCCCTCTATGAGGAGATGAATGGGTTAAGAAGCTCCTTCAGTAACCGCCTCATCCTTCCGAAGTGTTCGAAAGAGTGCTTCAAGCGCTCCTTTGTACCAACAGCCATCCGGCTGTACAATACCAACTGCCGTGATGACCTCAGTCTCAGCCAACTCTGTGGTCTCTGACACCATCTGTTTTTGCACTGTCCCTGTTGTCCTGTTCATGTTGTTCACGTGTATATAATATTTAAACTACTGCTATCGCACATAATTTATTTATAATGCACATATTTATTTACTTTATAACATAACTTTACTAGTGTTCTTATCCCTTGGATATTTGTTATTCTTATTTATTGTATGCCCTGTCCTATTCTTATTTCATGTACTGTCTTTTGTTAGAATCTGTGCTGCTGTGAAACTGCAATTTCCCCACGGGATAAATAAAGTGCTAACCTATCCTATCCTAAACGTGGAGCTTATTTTTGATTATATACACTGCCGGGTAGCTTTTCAATTTCACCAAGGGATCAATGAAGTCCTATGTTTATCCATTTTAATACATCATAATTTATTTGTTGATAATATTTTGTATTATTAATGTGCATCTGCAAAGTAGTACTCAAGTAAAGTACAAGTACCTTAAAATTGTACTTATGTACAGTAAGTAAATACATTAAGTAACTTTCCACTACTGTTGATTCCACTCTCATGTCTGTAGGGTAAATATGGAGTTACAGCCAGCAGCTGGTTAGCTTAGCTTGGCATAAAAGGCAGATGTTGCGACATTTGGGCCGATCCAGGCTAGCTGTTTCCCCCTGCTTCCAGTCTTTATGCTAAGCTAAGCTAACCAGCTGAGCTGAGTGGTATCAATCCTCTCATCGAACTCTACACCAATAATGAACAGAAAGTGTTTTTTCTCTCTCTCATGGGTCGTGTACACCCATTGTACATTCTTCCTCCTCTGTGTTATGCTGGCGCTAAGAAAGGGATTTTGGCAGTTCACCACAGCGAACCTCTCGGTTCATGTCACACTTGACAGCTGCTTAAAACGGTATTATCTTCGGACTAATGTTAAACCCCCTTGACACACACACCTTCTTGTACACACAGAGGGGTCACGGTAGGACAGACTGTATATGAGCTTGGCTGCCTTTAACCTTGCCATCGCAGGATTCCAAGGTCATTCCCAGGGGATTTAACAGATCAAACCGGCTTCCATTATATCACCCTGCTGCTCTGCTAGCGTCGGACCAATAGCTATTTGACCCAGGGATTCCCATTGTCACAGAGATCCGGCGCTGGGGGGTGATTGAATAAAGCGGGGCGAGTTGTGCAGGCATCTCTGTGCGGGGTGGAACATGGCCCACTCTGACAGCTGTGTGTGTGTGTGTTGAAGATAGAAAAGCGCTGGCAGGGTTACCCTCTAAATCAGTGGAGAGACAGAGGGGTGTCAACAAAGCCTCCGAGACACCATTCCAAACATTCTGGGACACTATATATGTGTGTGTGTGTGTGTGTGTGTGTGTGTTTGTGTACGTGCATATAGTGCATGCAATACTGTTTCTTATCCAGTGAAGATGGAGACAACCAATGAAATGTGCTCTTCAGGAAAGCATTTCCCTAATACCCTTTTTCAATAAACACAAAATGCCCTGTGGTTTGGCCTGCACACTAGTGTATAAATAGCTGGCACTGAAAAATTATTTAGCCCACAGCTTTGCTCAGTGTCTAAATCTTTTCCATTACAGCAGCTTTGATTGAAGGAGAGACGGTCGTCCTGACAGAGAGATGATACACACACCAAACACAAGGCTCAGCCCTGTTAATATTTTGGCCAGCCTCTTATGTTTGAACCTTAGATCTGTTGCCAAAGACTTCATCTTCTGTCTGTCTTATATCCCTTTTAGCTGCCAATTAATCAATGAATAGACTGTTACATTCTTCAGTGCTACAGCATAACACGACTTCTCCTGTAATGCAAGACAAATTTGCTGGAACTGTATACATTTTTTATTATACAATGAAAACATTTAAAATGCCCTGTTATATTTCCTTTTGAATAAAATTGGCCCTAATGACCAAAAACATTTCAGTCGCTGGAAAAAGGTCATAAAAGAACCATCGGCTGATATATTTCTGCACTTTTACCTGTATCATCTCTTTAGTATTTTGACACATCTTTGTCCAAGAACAAACCGATATCTGCTTGCATATCGCCCCCAGAGATCAGTATCAGTATTTAAAAAAGCAAGATCAGGTTTCTTTATCCATCCATCTCCGTCACGCCAACAGTCTCCAGCTAATTAAAATACATACATGTCAGCAACAGGAGTTTGGCCTCTGGCTACTGGCCCTGCATATTAAAGGGTGATGGCATGCCTTAGGGCACATAAGTGGTCCCACTCTAGTTCTCATCGTTACGCTGCTCATTGCTGCTGTGTGAGGTGAAGCTGTCCTTGAGCACTGGCAAGGGAAATATCCTCCTAATCTCCCTATCATAACCTGAGAGTGGTATTTCCGCTTGGCAGAGCGTTTACACTCATTGTTTACAAGTTCTAAGTTTGTCTGGAAACAGCAGTTGAGAAACAAATGTCACTACAAGGTCCAGCTTTTGATCACGTCACATGATCTTCATTAGCAGATGGATCGTTCGTCAGCTACTAAGTGGACTTTGTGGTGAGGTTGTTTTCTGAACTGCTGTTTCCAAGGTAAAAAATTAATGCTTTTAAGCCTGTTTGCATGAGAAGTGTGTAAAGTATGGAGGATGGAACCTGCCAAAATAAAAAAATGAATAATTAGATAAATAAATATGTCATTAAAAATAAATGCAGGCAATAATTAATTGATAAAATGTGACATAAATTGATATTTCTGTTTTATTTTGCTTCTTTATTTATTTACCTTTGAATTAATTCCTCTATCTACTCTTCTATTTAATTTTCCCTGATATCTATTTTTTTTTATAAACTTTTAAATATATAAATATATTTTTTTTGCATTTATTTATTTTTTATTTTTAAATTAAGTTATTCATTATTGTATTGTAAGTATTTATTTATTTATTTGTTTATTTATTATTTTCGTTATATATTTCTACCTCATTATGCAAATGAGGGGGCTGTGATTCAACATGTGTCATTGGTCAGAATGATAGATAGATAGATATTTTAATATTATTTTTGGTATATTTAATGGCATATTTATTTATTTATTGAGTCATTTATTTATTTATGTTTGATTTTGGCAGGTTCTGTCCTCCAGAGTAAAGTGCTCAGAAAATATTGAAATTTTAGTACAAGTACAAGTAACTGCTCCATGCGTTGAGGAAGATTGTGTTGTTTGAAAACCCCAGAGCAGCTACTGAATGGAGCTGGTGGTGAGATTGTTTTCTTACAAGACATTTAGGAAGTCAGATTTGCCCTCATGAATTCCCCAACAAATGTACCTGACTGATGTCTCTGGGTATCATCATTTTTATTTTCTATTTATTAGACTGTTTTGAAAAACAAGATGGAGCAGAGTGTTGTTATCATGTCGGAGAGGGCAGCCATGGACTCCTATCTGACCAGCTGTTGTTTTGTAGACTAAACTGAGCGTGCTGTTAAGACTAGGAAAGGGTTCCCAATGGCCAGTGGCTCAGCCTGGCTCAGCCTGGCACTGCAATTACTGAGATGGCTGAGGACAGGTGAGGGCTTCATTACACAACCCACCCGTGTATAATCGCACACACTGACGCACAAATGTTCCATGCTCACAAACACATACAAAGACCACATCCAGTCCATGCATGCACTGACACCCGAAGGGGCTGTAGAGTCATTAATCTGGCTGTAGAGGAATTCATACGCAGGATCTGAGCTAATTGACTCCTTTGAGGGAGGAAGCAGACAGAGAGCAACAACCCGGGCAGAAAAAAACAATAGACAGAATACACCAATTACAATTTAGCCTGAATGTGAGTGCTTGTATCTGTATCAGCATCTGCCCTGATGTGTAGGGTATTGTGTTTTGTTGAAAAGGATAAGAAGTAAGCCAGCTAGCCCATTGTGATAATATTCTTTCATTCTCGGGTAATACAATATTATTCTCAGTTGCCAGAATTGCAGTCTGATGATGGATGAATGAAATGGATGAAAGTGGAATAGCTCCCCAGGATAGCTATCCTATATACTTACATTTTTATCCCTTAGTATCAAGTTAGCAGGGCCTATAGAATGATCCCTGGAGCATTTTTGTCTGTCTTTTGTGGGGAGATTAGGAAGGCATGCAGCATGGATTTGCCATCAGGGTTTAGGTCCTATATAATGGAGCCACAGGGCAAAACATTGCATGTCAGTAAGGCTTGGATGGATAGCTCATAAGAGAAAAAGAGAAGGACTACTTACACAAAAAGAGCAAGAGTAATCCTATTGTTAGCTTGGTTCTATAGATATACAGTATAACACAACAGAACAATATGTCCCTGCTGTGATATTATACAAATAGCAGTATTACCCATGGGAAGTACAAACACCAAACTGTATTACAATCTCACTAGAGGCACACTACTAAGTAACAAAGATAGACTTTCTTTCCTTAGGGGCCTATATATTGGTGCAAACACATGACAGAAGGGTACACACAACCAGGCCCAGGGCAAAATGTAGAGTGAAACTAAAGTTGAACAGACCTTTTTCTCACTAAACATTTTGTACGCTGCCAAGTAGTCCTACAATTAATTGCTGCATCACATTGCACTAACTGATGGGACACAGCCATAGTTAATGTTATTGGTTCCTCTTAGGCTTTTTCTGCTATTACATGTCAAAATATCTGCTCTGAAAAGTGTTTCAAAGGAGCTATTTTTTACGACTGCTTACTGTAACGCACAATTTTCAAAAACTGGGCTTATTTTGTCAAAACAAACAAAATTCATACAATCACACACACAAGTAGCAGAACACCTCAGATATTTTGCAAAATTAAACACTTCATTCAAAACTATAAAAATTCAATTTTTTCACCATATGGCACACATTCATAAGATCTGATTCTGTTGGAACCAGTTACACACCGCTGCTCAATCCAAAACCACTTTTAACATTTCTACTTTTCATATGATATAGTCTGGGTTTTTTTTGTGATAGCCTATTGTTCGAGTAAAGTACATAAATAGTAGACTTAGGCCAGTATAAGCCATAAGGAGGAGTTTTGCCATAAAACCTCAAAGAAGAAGAAGAGGAGGAACTTTGCTGTTTTATTTAAAATTATTATTCACAAGATACATTTACAAATAATAAGGCAATCATTACAATTGCAAAGTTATCCTCAAAACTGAGCAGAAATCACATTAGACATAGAACATGTACACTTACAAAAAAAGTAAGAAAAGTAAGCAGAATAAATCACAAAAAACATTACATAAATAAAACAAATTTCAATTCCAAGTAATATAAAGAGATCTTTAATTAATTTAATAATTTAATTAATTTCAGGGACTCAATATTACCTTATGAATGAAGAATTTCGCTAAAATTAGAAAAAACAATTATCATTAAGTCCATTTTTTTTGTATTCAAATAAAATACCAAAAATACAAAAAATAATGCTGTTATGATCAGTAGTAGGCATTACTGTGGATTTGGTGCCGCTCTCCTGGGAGGAGAATCGTCGGGAACTTTCACTGTTTGATGCTTGTTGCCACCCGGACAAAATAAAATGACGCACCATGGATGCTGGTGTGGAAAACAACGTGAAAGCTGTCAGGAGGAGTAAAGAGGACAAGAAAGTTCTTCGTAAACAGTTAAAAGCCAGTCACACTTTGCTGAAACATGAAGGCATCACTGCAGCACCGCAGCCTACCAAGGTAAACCGGAAACAGAGGTTTATAAACAGGAAGTGGCAAAGAAGAGAGAGCTAGCGGTTAGCTAACATGTAGCTTCTTCTAGCTACTTCTATTAAAATGTACTTCTTTACAGCTATTAGACGCAATAAATACAACTCAAAGTTTGATTTTCAGCTCATGTGAGTTTAATTAAAGTAGGCACGCTCGTAAGCTGGCTCACTGATTTTCAGCTATTACATTAATATTAGTTTGTATCTACTGATTTCAGTCATATAAATGAAAACTAAAAGCAGTTTAGGTTTTGTAGGGGACTTGTTATTCACTATGTTACAACTGGGATCGATTTTATAACCTGAAATGATTGTGTTGTGACAGTATGTGTCTCCTGACACAAGTAGTCTTTGCACAATTCATTTAAAATTGGTGTCATAACAGGATAGCAAATGAAGAAATAATAATAAAAAAAAGATAAATGAAAAAAATAATAAGTGAAAAACAACTTACTGTAAAGTTTGTATGTATGTGTGTCTTGAACTGTAGGGAGATGTTATTAGGAAATAACAGTCTGGTTATGTTTAGTTCCTTTTTAAACTGTGACTTCAGCAGACTGACAGCCTGGTGGAAGAAGCTATTCATTGTAGGATGTAAGACAGTGATATCTCAAACAGTGATCAGCTTGTTATGGATGTCATCTTTCCAAGTTTTATTGTTGTTAAACTGGTCTGTATATAATCAACCTCTGTCTCATCTGCAGAGTTTGGTGGTGGCTAATGGTGGCCTGGGGAACGGCGTTAGTCGAGAGGAGCTGTCCGCAGCGCTGAAAGAGATGGGAGAGCTGGAGGCGCTGATCATGCACCCTCACAAGCCCTACGCTTTCGTCACATACAGGTACAGACGCGGCGAGGACAATACTATATCACACCAGGAAGTTATTTTAAACCTTTAAAACCTCTGGTTTGGTTACTGTTTTTATTGTCGTTTTGGTTTCCAGATCCGAAGAGAGTGCTCGGAAAGCCCACATCCACCTCAATGGGGAAAAGCTTCAATGCGGAGAGAACAGCGTCACACTCTACCTCAGTTATGTCGACTCAGGTACTCGCCTTAAACATTGACACCCACAGACGCAAGCATAAATTACTGTAAGATCTGCTATAATCGTTTAAAGCATTTTTTACCGTACATTTAACAGTAAGTTGGATAACTAATGACAACCATTTGATTTGTTTGTGTGCTTTAGGCTCTGGAATTCATGCTCGATAAGAAACATATTTTGTAGCCAGTAGTGTGATTCTTTCTGTTTATGTGTATGCAGTAGCCTGTGAAGAGGAGGCGTCCGTTCCTTTGCCAGAGGGATTAGTCTTGGTGGAGGATTTTGTGTCTCCGGAGGAAGAGGCTCTGCTGCTCACTGCTATAGACTGGTCGTCTACTATTGATGATGTCACTGGTGAGGGGCTGCAGAATTACCTTTGTCTGTTTGTGTCTGTTTTTTGTAGAACTACTCGTGATCACCCAGGAACTTATATAATAATACGGACTAGGTGTGCAAAGACCAGTCTTTAACATTGAGCCTAACATCAGTGTAACGACAAGGCAGAATAGAGCAGTACAGATGGGAAAATTAGTTTGAAAAATTAAATATTTTAAAATCTTGTTTGCAAGACAGTGATGCATCTTTCAAATCAGGCATTTACAGTTATGTTTAAAAATGATATTAATTGTAAATGTAGAATTGTGCACCAATACACTCATATTAGATGACAGACAGTCTTAATGAATCATGGATAATATATAATTTGAATGTACAAAACTATGATATACAATTCAGATAAGAAATATAAGAAATCTAACCTGATTCTCTAACTTCACTCTTCACTCTGCCTTTTAGCTCAAAAAGCTCTGAAGCATCGAAGAGTCAAACATTACGGCTTTGAATTTCGCTACGACAACAACAACGTGGATAAGGACAAGCCTTTAGCTGCTGGTAAGCTTGCTTTTTTTTTAATATCTAAATATTTTTTTCGTACAGCCAAGGTTTTATGGGTCATATTTTCACAGGTTTGGCCATTATTCTTATCACTTAATGGTATCATTTTACTCACTGATTACAATGCTGTCCTCAACTGTGTCTTCAAATCCTACTTGTCTTTTTTTTAATTTTTTTACATAGAAAATGCAGTAAGATATCTCCATATTTCTATTTCTACCTATAATTCATGTATTGGACAGTGCACCATAAGATGTGTGTGTGTGTGTGTGTGTGTGTGTGTGTGTGTGTGTGTGTGTGTGTATCCAGGTATTCCTCAGGAGTCTCTACCTGTTCTGGAGCGGTGTGTGAAGGACAAACACCTCGACATCATGCCAGACCAGCTGACTGTCAACCAGTATGAGTCTGGACAGGGTGAGTTATTCCAGTCATGTCTCTAATGATAAAGATATGCAGTGTTATTAAAAATGAAATAGTTTATTTACAGCCATGAATGAATCACAAAAATATCAATGTCTTCACCTAGGAGCGGTTCAGGAATCAATATTTGGTGGAATATCTGATTCTCGGCACGATTAGTCAAAACCACGTAATCTGGAGAGCTGCAGGGATTTTAAACAGACATTGAGTGGCAAGGAGGCCTTTAAGAGAGCTGTGGGAACCACAGAAAGATTGAAATACAGATGTTTTTAATTCATGTGGGGTAGTTAGTATGTAGGTAGGAGTAGGTAGTTATGTATTTATTTCAGAAGCTGCAGCTACACTGTATGTGGAGAGGAAGTCAAGTAAAAGATTGTGAAACTGAAAGTAGACTTCCATCCTTGGATTTCCAGACCCTGTGGTTATTAAAACCCCTCAGACGAATGTTCTAACAAAATATAGGCACACATTTAGATTTTATACCACAAGGTGGCAGCAGAACCGTTCCAACATGCATCGATGCGGGTTGAAAAGTCTTTGGGTCCTTTCACTCATGTGTTAATAGATTTGCAATACTGGCAAATATTTTAGGGCTGAAATAAGGATATTGATAAAGGAATTGGTTATTGATTATGGTTATTTTTCAAGCTGGACAAAAAACCCACTAACACCCACTACCATCTGGCTTTTGTCTTTAGTGGGAAAAGTTACAATCAGCAATTAATTACCGGGACAAATGACTTCGATCAGCAGTGATGGAAACAGACACCCGGCACGGTGCTATATGCCCTCTGTTGAAGTGAATATATAATAAATAAAATCAACAGGGACATCACAGATTTGGACAATTATTATAATTTATTAACATACCAAACTTACAATTAAGATGCTCTCCTCAAAGCCACCAGACTCCAGTCAGACAACAGTAATTTTACCTCGCTGATCATCAAAGCACGCTTCATTCAAACTCGACCGAAACACAATAAAACCCAGTTAGTCTTTCCACTGTTCCAACAATCACCAACTCTGGTTTGGTCGAAATAAACCCTTATTTCACAGAGTTAGATGTGAAAAGAAACAGCTGTTATGCGCTCCTCTAAGCTACCAGACTCCATTGACAAAAAACATGTAATTTTACCTCGCTGATCATTGTAAAACACACTCGATTCAAACTCAACAGAAACAAAATAAAACTCATCAAAACCGTCTTTGTTAGTCTTTCCATTGTTCCAACAGTCACCAACTCTGGTTGGAGAGTTTGAAGAGACTGAATAATTAACAGATAAAAAAGGAGCAACCGCCGTAACATTTTCACTGTTTACTAACCCTGTTTTCCTGCGCGTTTGTGACGTTGAATGTGACACACCAGAACAAAAAAAACGAAAGGAATACTCGTCTATTCTCCCATGTTTAAAAAAACCCACATATGCGTGCTAATTTTGGTCGAAAAGGGGTATAAAGGTACAATATAGTGTCCTTCAGAAACCCAACAAAGAACTTGAAACTAAATGCTTTTATATTCTAAAGAAACTTGATGCATTTCGGTCTAACTATTTTAATTCTACATGTATGTTTTTTTTAAAATATTTTCAGGCATTCCTCCTCACGTGGACACTCACTCTGCCTTTGAGGACACCATCCTGTCACTGAGCCTGGGAGCAAAGGTAAGAAGTCAGTCCATCATTTTGTGATTTAAACACTTTCACAAACTCCAGCTAACATTATGTCCAGAGAAATACTCAAGACAGCCCCGTGGGTTGGTAATTCACCCAACCATACGATTCATCAATCAGCTTGTGCGGCCAATATCGACCAGCGGTGCTCAAGGTGCATTCATCAATAATTAAAATGAAAAGTTACGCATTTAAAGATAAAGAAGTGTCGGTCTAAAGAAAATCACATTTTAGCATAAAACAGCAATACAAAGTTAAAAAGTGGGTGTGAATGGAAATATAGATCTATCATCATCATCATCATCAACATCTGTCTTTCTGTTTGTACGCCTTTCTTTGTCGGGGTTTGATCAATCAAATTAACGTCACTCCACTGACCGCTGTGTGATTCGCCTGTCTCAGGGGGGCACAACTGTCAGAGATGAGCGTGTGCAACAGTATGTTTGGATTTGGTGTCCTTGTGATTTTACTGAGAACATTTTGTCACCCTGCTTGCTACATCTCATTCTTTTCTTTCTCTCCGAGACACTTATATACTGTCATAATCTCATGCTCCCTGCGGTATGTAGTTAATGACTCTTTTAGAGGCGTCTCCCTGGTTGTAAGACATTTTGTGAACAATTAATTAAGACTTGTCTGCCGTTACAGATATGAAATAGTGTTGCACTTTACACGTTTATTGAGCTTGTTTGTGTTTTCAGAGAGAGAAAAAATAAATAACGGGCTGTCTATAGGTGTGTGTGTGTGTGTGTGTGTGTGTGTGTGTGTGTGTGTGTGTGTGTGAGAGAGTGATGAATAGTCTTGTAGTAAAGGGTAACTGGCCATCGATATAGTCACATTCCACCGCTTTCATTGATTGGCCAATAAGGAACAGCCCAGTCCTGTCTGTCGTATGTGTGTGTGTGAGAGATTTCAGCTGTGGTTTCAGGCAAAGATCATATAATTTGCTCGTGTTGCATGTACATCGCTCTCTCACAATCATACACAAACACTTATCTGTCTTTCACACACGTAACACACACACTTACACACACACACACACACACACACACACACACACACACACACACACACACACACACACACACACACACACACACACACACACACACACACACGCCTCTACTTCACAGAATCCAATTTTCCTGCTGTCACAAGTTGGAGGGATGCAGTTTGAAATTGTGTAGATGTAATTTCCCAGCAGAGCTCACGCTGTTCTGCGCTGTAAGGAAACATCAGGATCAAACGCCAACGCTGGGGTGGAGATGCTTCTGCTGGTTGTTAGTGAGAGAGCAAGCAGCGTGTGTGTGCGGGTGTGTGTGTGTGTTTGTATATGTGTTGTTTTTTTCCCTCTGGGTGACGTCGGTCAAAACTGTTGAGTAAAAGAACGAAGGATTCATGTTTGGAAAATGTTTTTTTTCATATTATATTCATTGTTACTGTTCTGTGGTAGTGTAATAATAGCTGGTAGTTTTTTTAAGACAGACTGGCAGTTAAATCACTAATTCATCACAGTAATACTGTATGAACAATGTGTATATGAATACTCAATTTTATTATTGATTACATACACATTTTTTCCCTTCTTAAAAATGTACCGATTATCAAAATAGTTGGCGATTAATTTAATAGTTGACGACGAATCGATTAATTGATTATTCGTTGCGGCTCTACAGTGTTCATATGAGTTGTCTAAATGCTCTTATTTTGAATGCAGACGGTGATGGAGTTCCGTCATCCCGATGGTCGTCTTGTTGCCGTGGTGTTGCCGGGACGCAGCCTCCTGGTGATGAAGGGAGAGAGCAGATACCTCTGGACGCATGGGTGAGCTGCACTGTGTCAGATGGATCAGTCTCAAAATGAGCTTCATGTCCATTCATAGAGGGGTGACGGGTCTTTTCTTCCTCTATTTCATTGTCGTAAAGCACAGAAAAAACTTAATTTATTGATGTTTCTCTGGCTTTCAATACATTTCAATACAGCTGTCTCTTATCTGCTCTCAGGATAACTCCCCGGAAGTTTGACATGGTGCCAGCCTGCGACCCACAATCCCCTGCTCATGCAACGCCCCACCTCGGTACTCACCGCAATCTCACTTTGAGCAAGAGGGGCACCCGCACTTCTTTCACTTTCCGCAAGATCAGACATGAACCCTGCCGCTGTGGTGAGAACCTTGCGTTACCACCATTATTCGAGAGATATTAGACAACCAATTTTAAAGTAGTGTAAGTTTAAAGTACAGATGTTATACAGTCTGATGGACCCCTTTCTTCTCCTCCTTCTCTCTCTCTCTCTCTCTCTCTCTCCAGCCTTCCCCTCTGCCTGTGACAGTCAGGGAGCTCCCCCGGCACCCTCTCCGCCGTCTCCTCCCTCACTGCCCTGTTGCCATGCCGACGCAGCCCTTCTGGAGGAGGAGTACGTGCACCGGGTGTACGACGCCATCGCCTCCCACTTCAGCAGCACTCGCCACTCCCCCTGGCCTCGTGTTTGCCACTTCCTGACATCGCTCCCACCTGGCAGCGTGCTGGCTGATGTGGGCTGTGGAAACGGGAAATACCTGGGTGTCAACCCGGGGGTGATAGCTGTGAGTGTCATCATGTATTACCATAATGTCTGCGATTCTTCCGTGATCCCTGTGGGGAAATTTGCTTTTCCGTTCCGCTTTTATTGCTACTGCTTTTTAGATTATCCCCGCTGAAAAATGCCACAAAGCTTCACAAGTAATTTTATACACAGAAACATGTCATAACTGCAGCCGCTGCTTCACATACAGTCAGCAAATCAGTTACAGCGGAGACGGCAAACAGATGAGGTAGAATTTCTCTGCCGCTACTTCACAGATGCAAGCAGATGCTCTGATAGATTCAGAAGGACACAGTGGCAGTTTGATGGAGATGAGACAGACTCATCTAATAACCCAAACAACATCATAACCAGTCTGTTCTCATTTCCAGGGCGTCAAATACCGACACTTTGTCACGGCCGTTGGCGTTAGATACCGACGAGACGCACCGAGCTTTCAATTAACTACAATGTAAACCCATCCGCGTCAATATTAAACACTCAGGGAAAGTGCGTCGGGAGTGTGGTGACTTTGCTTTAAGAACGTATTTTGGTAAGGCTTTCGAAATACTTTAACATTTTGGGAAATATTCTTATTTGGTTTCTTTCCGAGAGTGAGATGAGAAGACTGACCTTAGACTGACCTTTCTAGATGTCACTAATGAACTTGGTGTATCTTCTTCATTTAATCCATACACAAACAAAATTGTAAAAACAATGTTTCATGGTTTTAAGTGGAGTTACTACTATTTAAAATTGATACGTGAGTAAATAAGTCAGCTTTATTGGTGTACGTTTTTTCTATTTGGAGACAGGCAGGCTAGCTGTTTTCTCCTTGTTCCCGTCTTTACACTAAGCAAGGCTAAACTTCAACAACTCCAGTGCTGTACTTTACTTGCAGACATGAAATTCATATTCAATTTTATCCTCTCAATCTCAGAAAGAAGGCATATACTGTAAGTTTACGGCCCAAAATGTTGAACCATTCCTTCAAATAAAGTCTCTATTGCAAGATATAGATTTCAAAGGTTTGCATCATTACACTTTCCTTGGGCAAGAAGCTGCTGTTTACTTATTTACCCCCTTGTGTGGGTCTGACTGGTCATATGGGTAATGCTTTGGTTCTACAGCAAGACGTGTTGTTCACATGAAGGGAGATATCTGTAATTAGTTAGTAGCTAGTTTGTTTTTAAGTTGTAAAATTAATACAACTAATTAATTTAAATAATACACCTAGAGATGATGTCCTCGTTGCTCTCACTCTGGTTTCTGCTGCTTGTCATTGTTTGTATTAGCTCAGTTTCCATGGCAATATCCTACATTTTCTGTTTACGTATGCACACTGGGATATTCATGTTTGGGATTTGGAGGTGCGCGTAAGCAGCTTATCTCGACTGAGACCGTAACTGTGATAAATCATTACTGAGAACACGGTGATCATGCAGGTCGTCACACGCCAACTTTTTTTAGTTGAATCTTGCCGTTTTTCTCTCTTAAATTTGTCACTGCACTTTCTTTTTTGTCTTCTCTATATTTCCCCTCCCCTCCCCTCCCCTCCCCTCCCCCGTTGCAGATTAACACTGTTAACCTTCCTGGTTTCAATTGATGTGAAAAAGCTTGACCTGTGTGTGTTTGCATGTCAGTAACAGATTAAGCGTGCGTGCACTTTTTCTCACCATCACTTATCACCTCCGTCTCCTTTGGGAGGAGGTCATAAGAAGCTTGATTGAATTGCTCCCTGAGACAAATGTGTAAAAAATGATAATAACTGTCTTCCAATGCCCTTCCTCCTTTCTTCTCGTCCTTTTACATTTATTTCCAGCTTCCCTACTCTATACTTTTCTCCACTTACTGGTGTGTTTTTTTTTCACTTCCATCCATTTTTCCCTCATTCTCTGTATTTTATCTATCTCTATGCGTATATTCCTTATTTATTATTTTCCCATTCTGTCTCTGGACTCAAGGAAGAATAAGGTCTTGTTTCTGCTGCTTTCTGTGTGATTTATATATATATATTATATTATATGTTATAGTATTAATAGGGTCAAATTAAAAATGAGGAATGCATCCCTTCATTCAACTTAAAATAAGACTTTCATCTGTGGTCCTATTTGGACTGTGTACATGTCTGTTCTACTATACCTGTGTTCTTGTTTGTGAATAATTTTGTATGCCCATGTGTCTGTGTGTTTGTGATTTGTCTCTTTTCAGGTTGGTTGTGACCGTAGCAGCGCTCTTGTCCAAATCTGTGCCGAGAGGGGTTTCCAGGCGTTCGTATCTGATGCTCTCAGTGTCCCTCTGCGAACAGCCTCTTGCGATGCCTGCATCTCTATAGCTGTCATACACCACTTCTCCACACAGGTACAAACATTGGTGACATCATTTCTATATATATATATAAAGTGCGAGTTACAATTTTTGTTTTAAAATAAAATAAAATAAAAATTACAATGAAAATCTAATAATAATAATAATAATAAAACGAAAATAAGCAGTGAAAAATATATTTAGTAAACTGAAACTAAATAAAAACTATATCCTTTAAGAAAAACTAAACTGAAACGATATTTCCTGGGTAAAAATTAAAAAAAATTAAATAAAAATGAACATTAATTAATTTCAGTTTTATTTAATTTCCATAAACTTTAGTGACATTGAACTGCAGAAACTGAACTTGGGAGGAGATGGTTTCATAATTACTTCACTAAAGTAGCATGAAGACTAAACATTAAACATTATGGCCATTCCTACACAGTTACAATCATGTATTTTGTATATATATAGCTACATACTTCTGAGATGTTATAACTGGCACTAACAAAAACAAACTTTCTAAAACTAAAACTAAATAAATAAAAACTAAACCTTTCTGAAAAACTGAAACTAAACTAAAACTAGCAAACACACTCTGAAAACTAACTAAAACTAGACTAAAATGAAATTGAAAAGTCAAAACTAAAATAAAATAAAAACTAATTGAAAATTAAAAACTATTATAACCTTGGTGTGTGTGTGTGTGTTTGTTGTAGGAGCGTCGGCTGGCAGCAGTGAGGGAGCTGGTGAGACTTTTGAAGCCTGGAGGTCGAGCGCTCATCTACGTTTGGGCTTTTGAACAAGAGTACAACAAGCAGAGGTCCAAGTACCTGAAAGACCAGAACAAAGAGCACCCTGAAAACCACAACCCCGCTGAAAACACACCAGAAGACAGCCAGGAACCTCACGGGAAATCGAGCATCCACACCAGTAGACATTTAGAAGACAACCACAGGCCTTCAGACAACATACAAGATGTGACTGATGGCAAACTTAGTGTGCACACCAACCGCACAGCCTTCAACACCCAGGACCTTTTGGTTCCCTGGCATCTGAAAGAGGGGAAAAAACGAGCGGAGGAAGAATCAGGAGAGGTTGGGAAGAAGGATAAAGGGAAAGAGAAATCCCAAAACACTTCATGTAACACCTGCTCAGCCCATAGTTCAAGTTCCACCGCCTGTAACCCTGACTCCGGTCCAGTCATTGACTCCAACATGTCATCTGGATCAGGTCTTGACACCAGTGATTCCGCTCACGGCCCAGACTCTAAACCCAGTCCAAGTGGCGACACCAGTCAGACCTCCAGCTGTACTCTGAAGTCGGAGTCTGAGAGCAGCCCAGCGCCCGTTTTTCACCGTTATTACCACGTGTTCCAGCAGGGGGAGCTGGAGCAGCTGTGTGGTCAGGAGGCTGGAGTCAAAGTGCAGAGCAGCTACCATGACCAGGGAAACTGGTGTGTTATATTAGAGAAGGACTGACACACTTTATAGTAACCATCATTAATTAATGGTATATTGATTAATTAACTTAAGAGTAGTAATAGTTATTTTACTGTTAAACAGACAATGAAATGATAATAATGTTTACTAATTTTACTAATTTTTAGTAATGCTATAAATAATGAGATTTTATCAGTTTATTGTTGCACACATAACATTTTATATATTTGTCAATGGTTAATAAATGGTTTGTAAATATTAAACATATATATTTGTAAATCGTCTATAAACATTATTGGGATAGCTATTATAAAGTTGCAACTAGTGATTAAAATACATTGTTAAATGGTTAGTAAATACTTTGTAAAGCATCTATAAACATGATTTAGATAGATAGTCAGTGCTTTGTCAATGGTTAATAAGGTTTCTGGTCCAGCTATCTATGTCATTTTTATAGAATTTTTTACAAACGATTTCTTAAAAATGTACAAATTATTCGGTAATCATTAACAAATACTTAATATAGTATATAAAATGTTATAATGTGTGCAACAATCAAGAGTTAATAAATAGTTTTTTATGTAATCGGAATGTAATTGTTATCGTCTCTTATCAGCTATGATACAATGTATAATTTATAAACTATTATTTAATATTACACAAACTAATGATAAATTAACAGAAATTATAGCATTACTAATATTTAGTAAACATTATTAATTTGTTTGTTAACAGTAAAATAACAAAAGTTTAATTAACTATCAATTTACCATTTATTAATAATGGATATTATAAAGTCTTAACTTATTTGGCCACAAATACATATCCAAACAAGAGAGTTAATGCAATGTAAACCAAGAGTAACTTAAGGGTCCTTTATTTGTTTAAATGCGGAAAAGTGAACGAACAAGTGAAATAAATGTAATGATTTTACAAAAGGTCTGCCTTTGTTGTTCTTGCATCATTCCTGGAAAGGTTTGACAGTTACATGGCCCAAATGTAGCTAACCGAAACAAACCTGGAGGATAGTTTGAGAAGGATGTTGAAAAGCGCAGGTTGTAAACATATTCTGGTACTGTGTAACCCGATGGTACAAACGCAGCAGTGCATACGCTGTACAGTGGATTGCCAACAATAATCTTTATCTCACTACTTTGCTCTTCCACTGACCTCAGCGTCTGCTCTGAATTCACTGAGCTGTAACTAAGCTGTAAACGGCGTGAGTGCCCGACCTTTTCAAGTTAAAGGGCCAACGTGTAACATGGCATTTCAGGCTGTGGGGGGATTTTGTTCACATTTAAAGAAGCAGAATTTATATATTTTGTCTCTTTTTAAAAATGCGTCTGACAGAGGAAGCACCTCATGGTGATAGATTATTGTCCAAGCCATGTATTTGTACATCGATTAATAAAGCTAATGTGTAATCATAAGTTTTACATCACAGTCCTTGTAAAAGCATTTTGCATGAAATTAATCAGATATAGTATGTATGTGTTTAATGACAAGAAAAGGGGATACAGATGTTAAATTTAAACACATTTAAATGACTTTTAGCAGTGCCTTTGCTTCTCACTGACATTTTTTGTGTCATACAGTCACTAATCTAAGTACCATTTTATCAAAAATTCACTTATGCACAATTTAAAATGTTGAGGCAGAATTTATCATTTGGTGTTAAGTTAGGATTAAATTTAATTAAAAAAAGTTTTTTGTTGTCGTTAGTCGATTTAGTGTTGGATCAACTGATGATTAAATTATTTTTTATTATCTTTATTATATTATTATTTATTTATCTTTATTATAATTATTTTACTGTATTTCAATTTAGATTTGGTATAATTAAAAACACTAAAGTAAGACTCTTTCTTTCTTGCACTCACACGCGTTCACACTACATCCTATTAACATGACAAGTTTTGCCAGACGGCTGTAAAGCCACAATGAATTGTAGGGTAATGGGGTATTGATGGCGGCAGAGGGCACCGCGGTTATTTGTTGTGTCCCCTCTGTGGCAGCTTGGTAATTGGTCAGTGGCTCCCAGTAAATTACCCCTGTGGTTCCTCCGTCCTCCGGGACCCACATGAACAAACACACTGGTGCTGAAGAGAGCGATGGTTTGTTGTGTTTTATTGACAGCGGTTTATTGATTGAGGCGAAGCGGCCTGCTCTGTGGTGTGTATGTGAGAGAGTAGTTTCATGCACAGTAATGTGTGTGTGTGTAGTAGTGTTATTGTGCATGTATTGTTGTTGTTGAGTCTGTCGCCTGACATTTGGAGTGATAATTGAAATTTAAAGGTGTTCCTCCCCCAGGTATAGTGCATTGATTTAACAGGCTACAAGACATTTAAAGTCTTCAGCTCACAGGAGTCAAGAGACATTTATACTGAAATAAGATGTACTACTTCCAAGCACATCCTGAGATAAAACTGGATTTATAGTCCCGTTTCCAGTAGCTTTACATATAGCAAGATGCCAATGTTCTGTTTTAATGGGCAGATAATAACCCTCTACCCTCATAGTAAACAGTCTAGTTTTATATAGCCTATGTGAATGCAGCCTGTTACACTGGTATTCGGTAGATGGGGCATTGAGTGGACTGGATAGTTATGTACCTATATACTGGATAGGTGCTATGGGGTGTAATATGGGGTGTTTATATAAAATGACATAGGCCTGTAGAAATATATAAATAAACAGTAAATCTTAATCATTGGGCATAGATATGAACAAAAAACGAATAAAGAGCAGCAAGGACTTCAAAAATAAGGGGCATGAATCAAAACGAGATACTTCCCCACAAATCGGTCTTGTTATTCTACCAGAGTACATTTTCTTAAGGTCCCATAATTGTAAAAAGTGACATTTTCATGGCTTTTACATTATAAAGCCGGTTTAAGGTTGTATATAAATACTGTGAAAGTATCAAAACGCTTAATCCACAGAGAAATACACACAGCCCGTATTCAGAAACTGAGCTTTTGAAACAAGCCGTTAGGATTTCTGTCCATTTGTGACGTCACAAATCTACAATATTTAGACCATTTTAAAGTTTTAAATGTAAACATTCTAAATGGGTCCCAGTTTATTTCCTGTTGCAGTGTATGTGAATGACATCAGCTGAGAGGAAGTAAACATGGACCCAAGCTGTTGCCTAGCAACGCAATTCTGTTGCAATTCCATTGCAATTCCACTGAAATGTACTAAAACAGAGCATTTCAGACAGAGGGTAAATGCAGGTATATTCAAGCAGACAGCATGAGGAAAATAAAGGTTTTTTTAAACATTAAAGCATGTAAACATGTTCTAGTAGAAACCCAAAATACAAGTATGAACCTGAAAATGAGCATAATATGTCCCCTTTAAGTGAAGAGAAAAATAATTTGAAATAATTTATAAACCAAACAGAAGAGGCTTAATATTTCTCCACTTGCTACAATGAATATGATATCATTTACCCATAAGAATGATCACATCAATCATGTCAGAAACAGATGAGTTTACGGTGTTTGTCTTTTTGCACACTACAAGTACCACAAATCGACGCGTGACGTAAACGGCGGCGCTTTACGACACTTAACAGCAATATTGAACGACACTGTCATGGCGGCGTTCGGAGCCAGTTTTGAGAGTTCGAGCAGCATCGAAGAAAGGAAGGACAGTAAACGACAGGCACGGCAAGAGGCGATAGAAAAGGTATAAACTGTAAGCTTTGTAGCGAACAACCCCTATACGTAATCTCAGGTTAGCTTTATTGGCGTCAGTTACGGCTTAAATCGTAGCTGTTTAGTCCGAATGAAAGCTAACAAGCTAAGTAGGCTAACGGTGCTCAGTGGCTAAAAGCAACAATACCTATTATGCAGAATTGTCCTTAACCGTGATATGAATTGGTATTTTTGTGTCTCTCTATTTCTCGGAAAGCTATCAGCACCTATGTGTCTTCACATAAACCTGATAATGTTTGTGTCTGGACAGGCGGATACTGTTAAACTGCAGGCACGAAACTACAGTACAAACACTGCTGGGGGCAGATAGGAGACCTGCTGTGTGTTTGGTAGAGGTTTATGTCACGGTCGCAGCTATACACGGTCCCCACCGCCAGTGTAAAGATTAGGAACAGCGTCGTTGTTGTAATCGCATATGTACACAGGTATTTTTTTTATTGTGCGTTATCTTTCTGCTTTGCAGCTGTGTTTGCATGATACACAGAGCAGATGATGCTTCCTTTTAGATTAGCACTAAAGGTTGTAATCACATTATCTGCCCGGCCTCATCTGTGCTTGAACTGGCACAAAGCAAAGAGTGAAGCTGGGTCTGATTCATTATGCTGAATTTGAACTGGCTCGGAATGACTTAAGAACTCATCAATGTCATTGCCATTGCTGCCAGAAGATATATGGGTGCAGCTTAAAAGATGTTAGATGCTCAAATGTTTGCATCTCGTAACTCCTGTCAGCAGGATTACGTCAAGTCAATTTTATTTACGTAGCCCAATATCACAAGTCACAAATTTATCTCAGGGGGCTTTACAATCTGTACAACATATGACACTCTCTGTAATTTTAAAATTGTAAATTTCCCCACTGTGGGACTAATATAGGAATATCTTATCTTATCCTATCTTATCTTATTTTTTACTCTTACTTTGGGTAAGGAAAAACCCTTTAACGGGGAAAAAAATGGATGAAACCTCAGCAAGAGCAATTGAGGAGGGATCCCTCTCCCAGGATTGACAGACATACAATAGATGTCGTATGTACAAATAGCTAGAGCCTGAGCCACACAACCTCCTCTCCACCATGTAACCTGGAAAGAGGACAGGCGAGGCTAAACAAAATCACGGCAATGTGAAGACTGTGTCGTTCCTTTCGTACAGGGACAAATGTCTCTGTTTGTGGACTTTATTCATCAATAATATCAATAATTTCAGCCCAAAGAATCCGCTTAGATAGATATGTCTGGAAATACAAATGCTGGTTCACCCTTACTTTGAACTGTTGTACTGATTTTCCTTTTGAATAATCCCTCTTACTTCCATTATGCCATTCAGGCCAAGAAGCAGTATGAGAAGGAAGAGAGGAAGAAGGAGCTGAAGAGGCAGAGAGGGGAGGACACTTGGATGCTCCCTGAGATCAACCAGAGGCTGCAGGACATAGAGGACGTAAGATACAATGATTTTTCACTGCTTAGTCACCTTATTGCTGTAAATTGTTAGATTAACTCCATGCCAAGTCACAACTGAACTGTATTTCAAAACAGTAGTGACTATGTTGCTGGTCTGCAACATGATACAGTAATTCCACACCTTTATAGATTGAACATTGTTGTTCATGACAGTATTGTGCAATTGTATGAAACATTTATGTACATTTATTATATTGATAAAGTCGTCAATCACACTTTAGTGAAACGCACCCCTAGACGGAGACACATGAAGCAAAACAACTTAGCCCTGCATAGCTTGCGTAATTTAGGGCTGACTATGAATATATTGCATCTTGATAACAAACAATAACGCAACCACTGAAAAAAAAAACATAATTCATGGAATCTACAGGAGGGCTCTGTAAAGAGCAAGAAGAAGAAAGAGAAGAAACCTAAAAAGAAAAAGGAGAAAAAGAAGAAGGCCAAGAAGGAGAAGACGGAAGCAGAAGATGGCTCTAATGACAGCTCAGAGGTGGGTTATTAAGTTATTTTCCACTGCATGATACCTTTAAACAAGGTCTCAAGTTAACACCTGAATTGTGCCAGTAGATGCTGCTACACTGGTTAATAACTTAAGTCACTTAAACGTGACTTAAATTCTGCTAGATGAAATGGTGATTTACAATTGAATGAAAGTTATATTGGCAGAAAATATTGTACCAGTCAACATTTCCTGGTGAGCTGTAACGTTAAGTTTAAAACTCCTTACAAATCTATATTATACAGGGATGGCAGTTTTTAAAATTCAGCTTCGGGCCTCTTCCTTCATTTATTCATTTAACATCCTTTTGTGTTGATATGATAGTCTCTCATACTCATTTCCCCCTCTCTCCCTCTCTCCATGTGTCAGGACTCAGGGGGTGAGTGGGTCGAAGCTCCAGCTCAGAAACAAGCTGCTAAAGCCTGGCAGGTTCCTGATCAGTCCAAGCCTTCAGAGAGCAACTGCAGCCCAGCACAGAATGTCGAGGTAACTTCCTTACCTGGTCCTACAGATACTGATGTTTTATTTTCACTGAAGATGTTTCTAAATTCAAGACAATAGTAAAGTCTCTTTTCCACAGTGGAGATGAATTAAGAAGCTAAATAGAGCACAAGTGTCTAGAGGTATTAAGTAGGGATTTGACGGTGAGGAAATTTCCCCACTTCTAAACCTGTGACAACACCGGTGTTACCGATTTCACTAGATTTTTTACAAGATGAGATGACGCTCAATATATATGTAGAGCACTTACTTTGATCTTTAACGTTGGATGGCTGTGTGTCTGGCCTCTCCGCGCACACCGACTGTGCCTGCCCGTCCTTCACACGGTGATTGCCTAGTCAACGTTATGGTTCCCTTATAGCATTGGGTTTAAATCCAAATTATTGCCAAATAGGCACTTTTGCTTTTCGCTTCGACACCAAATCCTCCGCCATCGTCTTGTCTGTCAACTCTCTCTCGTCCCGTGTGTGTGCAATCTGACTCCTGCGCTGAGACTCCGTACGGAGCAGACTCTTTCTCTCTGTTTGTAGCTTCCGTTATCTGACTATTTATAAATAACACGGCGCTGATTCGTGAAAATGAATTCAATGGGTTTTATTTCTAGAAAAAAAAGCAAAACGATGGTGGGGGCAGTGGGCGAGTAATGTAATCATCAGTGTGTGTATACAGTATATGCCCGAACACCGGTAACGCCCGATTACCGCGGCAAGCCTAGTATGAAGAGGTTTTGTGCATATAGACATGCATTATTTGCTTCATCTGCTTTAGTACCAAACTTACTCTCTCATAGCACCAGCCACTCAATCTATATATCTTTCTTTTTCTTTGTTTAACCCCCCACACTGTCTGTCTCTGTCCTGTAGAGAGACGAATGGATGACCTTTGATTTCCTGGCAATGAGAACCACATCCACAACAGAGAAGAGGGCTGAGAAAGAGCGACTGAAAGAGGAGGAGAGGGCAAAGGCTCAGGCCATTGAACAGGTGTGTGTGTGTTGTTTTCCCCCTTTTTTTTCTCTCCAATTTGCAACATCCAATCCCCTTCTACTGTGGTTCTTTTTCCACTGTCGGCCCGGGGAGGGTATGGACAGCCATATGGTTCCTCTGACGTATATGGTGTCACACGTATTCATTCACATGTATCTGTTATTTGAATCCCAACTTAACAAACTGAATGTCTGTGTGAGAGGGAGATAAAGAGCGCAAATGTTTTTGTGTGCATGTAATTGCGTCCTATATAAAAACAGTGGCAGTCGGTCTCCTCGTTTTGCCAACTGTGCGGTTACCAAGGTAACAGAGGGTGTCCCCTCTTGGACAGCAGTGTCATGTAGTGTTTGTGTACTTATTTTTGTCTGCAGGGTGTTTTTGTCCGGACTTTTATTGTTTGTGCCCCTGTTGAGCTATTGACGGTATACAGAAATGTTTCAAGTGTATGTGTGTTTGTGTGGTTCCCTCAGGCTGGTTTGCACAAATTGGAGCTGAACCCATACTGGAAAGATGGAGGAACTGGTGTGCCCCCAGAAAAGATGGCTGTTACTGCAGTAAAGAAAGGTAATGGCAATGGATAGCAGAACATTTCCCAGCTCTGTAAAATGTACTATAAACATCTTTTGGTCTCAGCACCTCAGAATGAAGAATTCACTCCAGATTTGATTTATTGATGTTATTTTTCAACATTCAAGCCCAGAAATCCATTGAAGTGGAGGCAGTGTGTCTGATGAAAGTTGCCTCAGTAGACCAGAGTTGCCTCACTATTCCCCTCTAGCGAAGGGAAAAATAAAATGAACAACAGGATGCAATTCGGATGGGTGCTACTGCTCCCTACAACCACACACTGCTCATACACTCCCGTGTTTGCTTACAGCACTTCACACTCTTCCCTCTACCTGTTTTTCTCCTCATCCCTAATTTTCTCTCATTTCCTGTCCTTTTCCCACTCTTCAGACCAGCAAGCCAATGATGCGCTTGGCTTGACAAGTGCATGAATTATTAGTACATCTTCTCACTGGATTTAACGATTGAAGTGTTGGCTGTAAAGAAAGATGCTTAAATATGTACATCTCTAATAAATATTATAAATATTGGCTATTCTCCTGAGTTTACCCAGCTGTTATGGATTTATTTAAATTTCCATTTCTCTGCACACTCTATGGACTTCTCATCCATGTTGGCGTAGAAGTTACTAGTGTTTTTGTTTTCAATAGCTGTGTAAGAGTGATCTTTTTGTCGGTCTACCCAAAACTGTCAAAAATGATCTGCGTGATTATGTACGACAGTCACAGTCTTGCTCAAAATGAGATGTAGGTCTGTCACAGGGGGAGCTTCTGTTAAGTTGGGGATGCACAGCTTCAACCATATCCCATGGGAATTAGTTGTAAAGTTTTTTTTTTTTTGGTGTGCTGAAAGTGCAGGAGAAAAGAGAACTGAATTTTAAAATCAGAGAGTGACCTGAATACAATTATGTGTGCAGAAAAGTCAACATGGAGGTTTGACAGATAGAGCAAGGAAGAGCCTCTGAGTGAGTCAGGGATTTGGGGAAAAGCAAGAGAGAGCTAGAGAGACAGACAGACGGAGAGTAAGCTGCGTTAAGCTGACAAGCAAATGCAGGTATGTGTGCCATGTGTCTCTTATCTCTACACGGGAAGTACAGTTCCCTCTAGAGTTGGCATGGCCTCTCTTTTGTAAGCTTTATTTTAACAGCAAGCCAAACTAAGCTGATGCAAACAGCATTGGATACACTTTGTTTTGCTCAGAAAAAAAGTTAAAAAAAATAAAGCAAAGGAAACACTTGCTGGTTAATGATCAGGTGACATGTGGTCAGCCTCGGGATAAGGGATGATGTACAGCTTGAAGTGGTGCAACAAGAGCCAGCTCTGTGTTTGATGACCGTTGAAGCCCTTTTATCATCACTGGTCAAGTGTTCTAGTCGGAACTGCAGATGATTAAGCATCGCCGTGTCCTCAGTGTTGACCTTGACCGGAGGCTTTGGGCGGTACATTTGTCAGGTTTTATCTCTCTTGGAAGTTGTATGAACTGTTGTAGAACATTTATTTCCCATGGATTTAAAGACTAAATTTCTCTTCTCACCCTCCCTTATCCCGACCTTCATTTCTCCTCTCTTAGTCATCTCTTGTTTCTGTCCTGGATCTGCCTTTCCTCTTTGTTTTTTGGGGATTTTTTTATGCATTTGATTTATTTTTCTCACAACAAGCAACTTTTACTCATTGTCTTTCCCAAGTCCTCCCCCTTCTTTATTAACATTTTTTGTGATACCATACCAGTCTGGTTATTTGATGTACATTTTCAGATGACGTCAGGAACAGGAAGTACTGAATTGTTTACTGTCTCCTTTTCCCCCCTTTATTTATTCATATCTATCTTTTGATTACCTTTTACTCATCATCTCTGTTGGTCTCAGGCTGGTGAAGTGGCATCTGATTAACATGACTTGAATTTGTATGATTTTATTGACTTGATTTGACAGTAAAAGGACAACGTGGAAGATATTACTTACTCACTGGAGGCTCAGAATTAGTTAAATGGCACAGACAAGTGGGTTTTTGTTTCTGCGTTTTCTGTAACAGTTTTTCTCCCCTTGTTCCCAGGAGGCTCAGTCGTGAATGATGCAGGTCTGGGCTGGCTGAGGAAGAGCTACCAGAGGATGAAGGAGCAGGCAGAGAGGCAGCAGCTCAGCCTCAAGGATGTGGTGGCCGAAAGATACGGGGTGAGAGCTGATGGCATACTGGCAGCAATCAAGTATTCGCATGCACGATTCAGCAGGCTCATGCATTTATGCGAAAAAGCCACCAAATAGATGACGTTGCGTAATATTCAGTTTATTGTAAATGGAGGTTTGGACATAGAAATATTGATTCATAGTTACTCTGACTTATATGCTAAGGTAAATGCACTCATAAGTCAAGGACACACACACACACACATATGCTTGCTCACTACTTGTGTGAGGGATGTGTCTAGATACCTTGTTTTATTATTAATCTATTTCTTTGCTGTCTGACATCACAGACACACACACGGTGTCCTTTAAGTCACTTTGAGCTGTGTCGGCATTTGTGCTTCCAGTTGACAGCATAGAAACTGTCAGAACTTTGTGCGTGTGTCTGTGTGTGTGCTTTCTATTTCCTTTGTCAGCCAGCCACAGCAGTGCACCTCATTTGTGTTTCTCCTTGCAAAGCAAAGATATCTTATAATATTCTGTCATTGTTCCTATAATTTTCAATATATATTGTTGTATACGTACAGGAATTTTTGGTATTTGTGTAGCACTATATTATCTCGAGGGTGTGTGTGTGTTTGGATGCTTTTGTGCAAATCCCAGAGAGTTTTTTTTGCATGTATGCGTTGTGTTTAAGTACAGGCTTTCAGTCGACATAATGTTAATTCTGGCAGTTGTACTGGAGATTACCTTAAAACAGCTGAGTAAATAGTGACATTTGAGGACCCATCTAAACAGATTTGAGACTCATCACATTTTCACTCGATACAGGCGATTGATTTGTGTTTATCTCATGTTAGTATTTTGTTTAAAAACTTTATAAGAGTATCTAGTAGGTAAATAACACTATGTTGTTATTCACATTTGCTTTTTTACAATAGTTAATGCTACGCGGCTAGTCATAAAATTAATTTGTTTAAAGAACTACCTTTCAGGCTAGTGAGGAAGCCAGCAAAGCCAAAAATTAGGCTTAACTGAGCAGACTCCTCTTAAACTACATCACAGGCATCTGTAGAGTAGACCACATCAGAGGGCAAGGGACAAACCCCTTTTTAATATGTCATAGTAACCTGCTGGGAACAAATCTACCTAAAGTCTACAGATTGCTGCTATCAGTTAGATACTATATCTGTTTTTTATTTTCCACTTGACCTTCAATAAAGTGCCACAGGTGGACAGTTTGGACATTTGTTAAGATTTTAATTGCAAAGTGTTCAAGTATTTTAATATGTCTTGTATTTCTCTTTTTTACAGTCAATGGAAGAATTTCAGCAAAAACTTGCAGATGCTGAGATAGCTGTGTATGGACACAGCGGAAGAGGAGTCGAAGGAGGCAGAGCAGCGAGAGGCGGGTGGAGGAAAGGAGAGAACGAGGCCAGAGAGAGATGGAGGAGAAAAGATGGAGATGGGGCAGAGAGAGATCGGTGGAGAAGAAATGAAAGGGAAAGAGATTCATCGCCCGCAGACAGAGAGAGATATCCAGGCAGAGAGGAAGAGAGAGGTCGAGACGGAGACAGGTTTAGAGAGAGGGATGGAGGAAGAGATGGAGGAAGAGATAGAGAGAGGGAGAGGGATGGAGGAAGAGATAGAGAGAGGGAGAGGGATGGAGGAAGAGATAGCGAGAGGGAGAGGAATGGAGGAAGAGATAGAGAAAGGGATGGAGGAAGAGATAGAGAGAGGGAGAGGAATGGAGGAAGAGATAGCGAGAGGGAGAGGGATGGAGGAAGAGATAGAGACAGGGAGAGGGATAGAGTAAGAGACAGAGAAAGAGAAAGAGATAATGAAAGAGAAAGAGACAGTGATAGGGACGGAGACAGAGAGAGAGATAGGGATAGTGAAAGTGAAAGTGCTGCATCATCATCTGGACAGAACTGGAGTCAACGTTCTCCCTCTTTTGGGTCACTTAAAAGCCGCTTCCTCAAACCCTCAGAAGACGATGACAGTGGTGAAGGTGGGTTGATGTCGAGGCCTTTTCTATTCGATGTCGAGGCCTTTTCTATTCGATGTCTGAGTCAAGTTTTGCACACACGTGGGCTAAACCCTTGTGCTCTTTTTCTTTTAAGTAATTTAGAAAAATAGCAACAACATTGGTCAAAAAGCTGCTTAATTTATATCACAAATCAGGAAGTCTTGGAAGCCTTAACATGCCTTTTAATTTCTTTCCTGTGTTACAGCTCCGGAGCGTCGTCCTCCTCCAGCCCGACCGTCCACAGGTTTCCTGAAACCCAGCTCTGACGATGAAGACTCCGGTCCGCGTAACACCAGCATGTCGGCATGGAAGAAGAGCAACAGTGCTGCCCGTGAATCTGCCAGCTTTGAGAAACCGCAGCAGGAGAAAGAGAGGGATCCTGGGAGAACTGTAACTCCTCCTCAAGATGGTCTGCGTGGTGATAAGGCCGCTGCGACGACATCAAGGTTTGAAGGTTTTTATTTTTGTCGCCTCGAAAACGTGGTTCGCCAAATGACGTCGAACTCCACCGCATTGATTGAATATTCCAGTTGTGTGCGTTTGGGTGGACATTATGAAAGAATCCGTCCCATTATTGCCGTTTCCCAATCCCGTTATCGTCCACCCACACGAAACAGGATGTCACTCGCAATCATGACAGCAGTAGCTTTGCTATTACATACACATAAATACGCTCTTTAAACCCCCTGGCAACTGACTTTTATATCACTGAAACCAGCATTTTGCTGTTTTTGTCTCATAATGTCATCCTGAAAAATGTTTGTTTTTCCATTTTCCTTTGGGAGTCGGTGCCACATATAAATTATGGACTGAGCGTTGAACATCTTTATATCTCTTTAGCACATATGTTGCAGTGGGAGTTCTTGCAATATTTTCCAATTCAAAGCCAAAAACGCAGAGATGGTGACTTTCTAAGTGAAGCAAATAATCATCTTAACGGAATGGGAATAAATTCCTCATTCCTTGTGTAAGAAAAGCACAAATAAGGCATATTTAATCATCATGTCCTTTTGGCAGCTTGTGTAGATGTTGGGATACAAGTTTGATTCGTAATGGTGTCTCACATACACACACATACACACACACAACAAAAACTACTAATGGAACTTCAAGACACGGTGCATGAAAGCATCAATCAGTGTTCGGTCATGTTAATGTGTTCACGTTGCCAACCTCCTCAGAGACTTTCTCACAGTAATCCCAACCATAAAACATGTCTGTGCGTTCACATATGTTCATGATTAGTTTCAAGGGCCCTGCAAGAACCATTGAAGTCCTTATCTGCTTTTGAACATTAGTCTTTATATTCCCACAAAAACTCCCTACTAGGCCTCTGAACTCTGTAACTCATAGGTTATCATCTATTTCTGTCTCAACAGCTGTCTTTGTGTCTAAAGCACTATGTTCAGTAACAGACATTTAGACGCACATAAGCTGTCTTTGGTCTACATCGTTTTCTTGCTTTAACCAAAGTTGTAAATGACTCCTGCAGGGTAATTGTCTCAATATCGTTTCTGTTTATTCTGTGTTACTGCAATCAACTATCAGTCAACGGGTGGATGTTTTTCTGCCATTATAAAGCAGCAGTTATCACTTCCCTCACACCGTGTTTACTGTACTAAATACTCAAAGTACGGTAACATACTATAGGTCATTACACCATTTTCTTCATGTTCTTTCTTGTAATTGCATTTCTGCCTCTCTTATTTCCGTATGCTATATCCGCACCATACGTGAATATTCTGTCTCATTTAAAGGCACACTCAACTGCGACAAAAATTAATGGCACAGAAACTGCGTCAACTGATTGCATCACATACGTTTTCCAACTTTCACGGCAGTCCAACATATAGCGCCGTTGTAGTCCAGATGTCGGGAGCATCGCTGCTTTGTAAAGCCTCCTTAGTGTGTGTTCTGTGTTTTGCCTCATTAGGCTAAGTTGTTTGGGTAAACCAGCACCCAGAACCCCTGCAGCATGAAATGAGTCTGCAGCGTGGCAGCAGAATGAAATGAGGCTATGAGAAGTGTAATAGCCTAGAACGATGCTTCCCAGGCTGCAGCTCAGATCCTCCCAGGCAAGGCTGTAATGATCTCTGGGGGGGTGCACAAAGACTCAAATGAATCATAGCAGATAAACAGTGTGAGAGCTCGCAAGAAAACAACTAAATGGTTATATTGAAAACTTCACAAATACGTTTCCCATTAGAGGGTTTAGGACTATTATTAGGATGGAATGATGGAGTCATTATATCCCGTTGTTCTTCAGATGCATTTAATTTAAAAGATTTACTTGTTAAGGTTGTGGATTTGTTCTGCCATAAATTGGTTGCATATTGTAGTTGAAATAAGGAAATGTTTTTGTAGTCTTTGCTTTTAAATCTCCCTTTCTACCTCTTGGTTTTGCTTTGCCCTTCAAACTCTCCTCTTCATGTTTTACCTAGGAGTGACAGTGACAGTGAGGAAGAAGAGGAGGAGGAAGAGGAGGAACTTCCACTGCTGTCAGAAGAGGAGATGAACAAACTGGGAGCCAGACTGGTGAAGGCAGAGATTATGGGCAACGCGGTGAGTAGGTTATTGTTATGATACTGTGTGTATGCGGCTGAGTTACTCCTAAACCCAAGTAATTGATGACGTTTTTTTCCCTTCAATTTTGGTTATTGTAAAGTTGGTGTTAAATTTCATTCTGAGTGGCATTAAAAAAAGTATTTAAAAAGTCTTTAATCTAACTTGCCTTAATCTGTAGGAACCCTATTAGCCTAGTCTTGTGGGAAAGTGTCCCTGACATACTATAAGTCCAAGGATAAGATAGTCCTTATCTCTGAAGCCTTTTCTCTTATAAAAGTGAAACATAAATTACTTCCTTTAAAGTAGAACATAAATCCCATATTTGTGTAGCTTGTCTATCAGTCAGTCTAAAAGACACACTATAACCTTAAATTAAGAAATTGCTTGCTCAGCAACGTTAAGGCTACTAACAACGCATAATCCAACACTCTCTTGTTTAAATGTGAAGTACTGTATGTATGTACCCGTACTGTCTAGCCCTCAAATATAATGCGACCACAAGTCGTTTTGTTTTGTGTAATAACCTGAAAACAATATTGTCTTATATACACGGTATTTACATAATTTATTTACTGATCACTTTATTTAAAGGCGTAGGATACGAGCATTTAAAGATACTAATATGTAACTAAAAGATAAAATGTACAGTGCATTTATATAACTCCAGCATAAGAACACAGTAATTAATATACTTATTTGTCAACGTAAAGAACAAACTACAAGTGTTCATTGAGCCGTTAATCATTGTGATATATATGATTTACTTTTTTTCAGCACATTTGCTTTGACTTTTTGTGTAGATTTAACTGCTCGTGGGGATCCATTGATTTATAGCGCTCATTGAGCTGTGCACTTAACTCTGTCTGTCTGTCTTCACCAGTCAATGCTAAGCGTGCTATTGGGATCTCTTATAGAGAGTGTTACACAGCTGTCTGTTACAACACACACACTTACGTACACACTGCACACACACACACTCACACCTATAACACTAAGTGTTATCAACCAACCTGACATCCAGCATCTCCCAACATGACAAAGCAATCAAACCGATATTCCCAAACCACTTTGTGTGTGTTAAGTGCCTTTAACAGTCGTGCACTTGCCTTTTATGTATTGTACATAAAGGTGTCGAAATATGTAACAGCAGTATGGCTTAAGAGGGTCTGTGTGCTTGAGAAAAATGTTTTCAGTCTTCTGTAGTTTCAGTGTTAAGCCTCAAAGTCTTTTGACGATTGTCAAAAAACACTAGAGAAAATAATCTAAACATGACTATTCGGCTATATATTAACCAATTTGTGCCCACAACTGGAATTTTTTATTTACTTTGGTTGAAGTTTTTTCTGAGCTTACCTAAGCAAAAACGTGAAAACATTTTCTAAATCAGTCAAACCGTTTGGCTGAAAAGTGAGTTTTTCTTATCATACTATATCTAGTATTTGAGCACGTCTTTGCTATAGACTCTATTATATTCTATAACATTAGTCTCATCTGTATCTCAGAAACTACAAGGAGCACAATCAAGTATTTGGTATCTATGAACTCACAAGTTTAATATCAAAGATATGCACACATATGCAGTGCAAAAGAAAAATCATATGGAAAACATTTAATAAAAACAATGTTAGTGTTTTTCCTAATTTTTAAAAAATCCTGACTTTGACTGTTAGTAAAAGTGTGATTTTTTTCATGTGATCTAAAAATGTCATAATTGTACTGTCAGATTCTTGCCCAAAGTATGTCCGTACCAAATTTCAAGACTTCTGACCAATCAGAACAAATGTTGGGGCATTTTTCCTTATCATACTAAATGTTGTCTTTGGGCACAAATGGGTTAAAATGTAGCTTATAAAACATTTACAGATGGCAATTTATATTTAAATATCTGCCAACATATACAACCATATGGTATTTATATGATAATCCAATAACAGCTGTTGATATCAACCTTCCAATGTATCTATCATGATCTACTTTTATGGGCTTTATGTCAGTTTTGAAACAGGAAAAAAAGGCCAAGATGTCATCTTCATTCTTATATTTCCTTTAACACTGTGTAAACACATTGTGTGTTAGCAAACAACCTGTACACTTGTGTTGAATTTGTGTCTGTGTGTGTGTGTTTCAGGCCATGGTTGAGAAGCTGAAATCACAGCTGGATGCAGCACATAAAGCCAAAGAGAGCCACGCCGCCCGAAAGAAGCTACAAGAAACGGCTCAATCAAAGCAGGTCTGTAAATGCGATATACTGTATATACATCTTACTCATTCAATTCCCCACCCCAAAAAAGGAAACGATGATTAGAGAGTTTAAAAAAAGATGGAATAATAGAGAGGAGTTTTTTTACTTGGAAATAATGTGCCCCCCCTCAATTTCTCTTTCTCCTCCTTTCCTTTTTTTTTCTTTCTTTAATCTGTCTCTTTGCTATCTAAATACTTGCTGTTTCATAAGAGCAGTTTTCCCTATTGCAGATATTTATTTATTTTATTTTCCTTTTTTTTTATTTTATTAGTTTATTTAACTGGGAAAGTGCACATTAATAAACATTGCTGTAAATGCGCCAGAGTTAGCCAAGAGGCTATTTTTCATCTGTTGTCTCTGGACAGATGTTTCCGAGTCACCCTAAAAACAAAATGTAATATTTAAAGAAGTTATTAAAATAATTAAAAACATGCAACATAGAGGCTCACAATACAGGCCATGCAAAAAAATGGACAATGTTACTGAAAATAAGGACTAAATAAAACCACATTGTGCTGCATTGTTAGACACGTGCTATTTCCCCCAGATTTATTGTATATATCCAACACGCACACTGATACACACTGCAGATTTTCACGTGTAATCGCTTAAATTCCCAGATGCAGACAAGTTCTAAATTGAATATATATATATATATATATACACACCCACTCTCAAATCATACACACATGCACACACAGGAATACATGGATACAGAGACTCACACGCAGCCCTTTACCTGAGACACACACAAACACGCAGAATCTTTTTCCTCTCCCATAGTCTAAATTTCTAATCCAAACACTCAGGGCTGTATCTTTTCTAAAACTTCACTCACACACACACACACACACACACACAGCAGGTTGCGGCAGCATCCATCTCTCTCACCGCGCAGGGAAGAAAAGTGCCTCTCACACACACTCGTCTTTCAGATGAAACTAAACTCTTCGCTGCTACGTCTGACTGCTTTTAAAAGGAATTTGTTTGTTTGAAGTCTCTCTGCTGCTCAGGCTCTTACGTCGTGCTGCCTGTATGGAAGCGGCTCCTGTTTGGCATTTTAGCAGAGCCTAATGGGAAACAAATGTCTTTCAGCGTGCTGACGACTCTCTCCTACCAGGGGTCATTCAGAGTGCCCCCCCCCCCCCCCCCCCCCCCCCCCGTGTTTACGTGTTAGAGAGAATGAGAAAGAGACAGATCGAGAAGGAGATTATACAGTATGTGCCATCCTGTCTGCGTCTGTAGTATGAGCAATTAACAAGAGAGCAATGGTAGCGCCCTGACACCTCAGCACTGCTTCATCTCCTCTCTTTGGCATCGCTAATGCCGTCTCTGGCTTCACACGCACCCGTGTATATGCGGAAATAAATGGAGGCCTATTTCCGACACGAGCAGACTCCAGACGACTTTATAAACACACGGAAAAGCAGGCTGTGATTATTTATATAACCTGTACAGTATATCATCATTTGCAAGTTAGACCAGATTCATCCCAAACTACAGGCCGTCCTGTCCAAATGAAGAAGACCGGGGTGAAATCCTCGGCAACGTTTCCGAGAAAATGTCATAATTCTTAGGTTTTTAGTGCACTCGTCAGCTGAGAGGCACTTCAGCACTAGAGATGGAGTGCTGTTGATTTGCACTTCTTTGGAGCTCCTTCCAATCTGTCTTGTTATAGAAGACTCTTGGCTTGTCTTCACTATTCAGTGTCTTGACTCTTGCTGCCTGTCTGGCTCATATTTCCACTGCGCGCGGAGCCTTGAAAGGCCCAACTGTGTCTACCGGAGAGGGGAAATATTCTCTTCCATCATTTCGTTTCTGACAGTCCAGTTTAATTTTCTTGTGACTGCCTCCCATCCTCCCTGCTACTCCCACCTTGTTCTTGTTCCTTGGCTGTCTGTCTCTACCTGTCAGGTCAACCTTCAGTCTTTGTGCAACTCAGACTTCAGCTATTCATAACAAGCAAACTTTTTTTGATCTTTTTATAAAACGTAAAAGACCTGTGTTGAGCACTATATTGGCACTGAAGCAGCAGTTTTTATCAGGTCATTCTACCACTCAAGTTTTTGAACAGAAGTCAGGTCTTGTGAGAACAACGCACCACTCTGTCATTTGCAAGTGCTCTCTATAACTTCTCAAACACAGAGGGACAACTTTAATCTAATTCAACACACAAAGTATGACTATATTTAGAAAATTGAGTAGTTAGAATGACTGTTTGCATCCTGTGAACAGATTATGACAGATTAAGTCAAAATGCCGAACTCGAGGCTTCAAAACCGTGGTCCACAAACCAATGGGTGAAGTCACAGTGACTATGTTCACTTCTTATATACAGTCTATGGATCAAAGCCTGTAGTTACTAATATAGTCATCCATGTTAAATACAATCAGCAAATGTATCATGTCTGACCTGGCATTGGTTGCAGACATCATTACATCCTCGAACATTAGTATTGAGGTATTATCTTTTTCTTCGCTTGAGTATCTGTTAGATGCCAAAAGGTGAATACATAAAGATATTTAAACTCTTTGGGAGCACTGTTGTAGTCTTGTGCATTTCTATACAAAATCAAAAAACAGTGGAAATGACCTGGCTGTGTTTTTGTCTCTTTTAGGTCACAGGTCGCTCCAGCGAAGACCAGGAAGTCCTGCTGTTCAGAACAGACCAC
>CAKAOJ020000087.1:0-77500 GCA_916701645.2 Sebastolobus alascanus | reverse complement strand
TATAATATTTATAACTATGTTTTCATTAAATCACCTGAAACAAAGAATCATTGTGTTTTCGTTAGCTTAGAATGAGCCCTTCATATCTACATAGGGAGCGGGTCCTCTTCACGGAGTCCGCCATGTTGCTCCGCCATGTTTCTACAGTAGCCCAGAACGGACAAACCAAACACTGACTCTAGAGAGAGCCTTTCACGTTTTTTACGCTACCTGAAGTCCACCGTAGCTCTCCGACATGCTTGTGAAACTGCGGTAACGTGAGTCGCAGAGTGGACAACCGTGGTACCGCCAGCCGCCGTCTGACTTCCGTTGCTCCTAAAGTTGTTTTATTATGGTGAGTATGGCCTCTGAGCGAGGCGAACGGTGTTACCACGGTTTTACGCTCAGCGGCTCACGTTACCTCAGTCTTGGAAAGGGAGGAGTGAGCGGAGAGGTTCTCAGTTGGTTGCAATCTGCAACCACACCACTAGATGATCCCCAAATCCTACACACTGTCCCTCTAAGACTACTTGGTAAATCAATATGTGTTCCTCTTTTTCTTTAGCTAGTTGAAGTCTGTCAACTGTCAATTTGTGCCAGGAATTTCACAAAACTTTACTGTGCATGTGTTAACTGTGGGTCACAGCTACAACTGTATTGATGAAGATGCATTAATGACAAATGCAGTCGTGTTTGAGAGTCATGTTTTTCTGCCGCGACAAATTAATTCCAGTTAATTTTACAGCAATATTTCGACATGACCAAACCTCTCTTTCCCCTCACAGGAAGTGGTAGGAGGCATGATGGATCTTGAGCCGCGACGTTGGAGAAAGTTGATTAGAGAGAACTTTGACGACCAGAGGAAAAAAGTCCTACAGTTTGCACAGTGGTGGAAACCGTACGACTGCACCAAGACTGAGGACTAGCTGGACACACTCACAGAAAGGTGGACACACAGTTGTGAAGATTACACACACACACACACACACACACACACACACACACACACACACACACACACACACACACACACACACACAGACACACACACACACACACACACACACACACACGCTGTGGTGCAGACATTGTTGCGCCTACTAATTCAGAATTTGATGTGAAATTCCTACATTCCAACATTTTTACTCAAATAAAAAAATAAAACAACCTTGATTCATGTATTATTCATCATTATTTTTCTGTTACATAACCATACCAGAAATTATTTCGTATCACCAGTTCTTTATCTTGAAAAAACGCCCTTAAGACCTAAACACTGTGATTTGTGTGTAGTCTTTGAGGGTATTTCAGTATCAAATAAGACTCTAGGGGATGCTTTTGTCTTAGTTTGTACAAACAAACATGTAAGAGTGAGCTATTGCATTTCAAACAAATATGTTGTGACTTCATTGATAAATTCTCTCACTTTATGCCACTTTTACAACTAGGTTGGTTGATTGTGGAACATCTATGAACCAGAATTGGAGCCGTGTCTGTGTGTCATACCCCCTTTTTTTTCACGCTTCTCTTGCCAGTACTGCCCTTCCCTGCTCTCCTGCCCTGGCATTTATTTCTTACTCTGTGGCCTCATAATGTAGCTGTCGGTTAATTCCGAGAGGTTTCAGTGTCATCACAGCCACATGTGCATGTGTATACATGAGTAATCATCCACCTTGCCCCGGCATGCGACCTCATCTTTTTTTTTTCTTTCAGCTATTGGCTCTTTCATTAGCTCATCACTCCAGAGACCCACCTTATTTTCAGGTCTCATCTCAGACACCATGTGGTGCATGGGTGCAGCTGGTTAGTGCTGAATTTGTGTGAATCACAAAAGATGGATATTTTCGACTTTTATTGACTTGACTTTTATTGCATTACTTGTACATATGTGGTCACGGGGGGAAAAAAAAAAATCTGAATCAGGATTTTCTCACTCCAGTCTGACAGTTACTGGAGAGAGTTCTCCTTAAAGTGTTCTGAGAGATAACTAGACTTCTGCACCACCTCATGGCTCTGTTTTCAGGCTTTAGAAAATCTAGACTTTCAGAGAGAGCGTTCCTATTGGCTGTTCATTCAACAGAGGCAGCTGTCAATCACTCGCGAACCCCGATCAAACGGTCAAACTACAGTGACAGAATATTGATTCATATTTCATCAGTGCTGCCTAGTTTGATCGGAGTTTGCGAGTGATTGACAGCTGCTCAGAGACGGCAAGGCTCCAGCTCGGCTCTGATTGGTTGTTTTCCTCCGGTCTGTGAAATCTTGCAGATGTCGTTAGGAGCACCGGAGGACACAGAGGCACATGATTTTTTTTCAGATTACCTGTCTCATGCACTACTGTCAGGATAAAGTGACCGTTTTATAAAAATAACTTTTTAAAATCATATATGCTCCAATTCTACCCACTGCTGCTTTGAATTAATCACTCTTTTTTTTAATTGAAGTTTTGCACATATTACAGAAACGGGTGAAGTCACTGCTCCTACCCTCCCCTTGTTCCTTTAACACCCTCTCCCTCCCATATTACTTTCTGCCCCTTGTGATTTTAATGTATATGGGAAAGTATTTTTTCCCTTCTTCTTTCATAGAAGGAAAAAGGCCATCGCCCTGCACTATTGTTCAATCAACAGGAGTGAAATGTTGGCTCTCGTAGTCTTTTTAATAATTAACAATACTCCTCAGTTTGCACTAATTCCACGTTCATTGAACAAGAGTGTTTGCTAAAAGTAAATTTTTTTGAGTGGGAAGAGGAGAGGTACATGATCTGAATAAAGCAGGGAGAATGTCCTTTACTTGCAGGATCCAAAGCATGGAAGAAATGAATTTCCCTGATCAGGAAGAGATATTTATTATTATTATTATTATTATTATTATTATTATTATTATAACATCATCACCTTGGTAAGTTCTGTTTCATTGTAAAGAATAGCAAGCCATGGCAACCATAGTGTCTCGGCTGCTAGGCAGTCAATGGACTGTGGATTATTTATTGTTAATATGTGTATCAGAGGGCCAGTTCCATCATAAATCAGCAGTAATTCAGTTTGTCAGCCACCTCTGTTGCCCGCCGCTTGAACATGATGTAACCAATGCCAAAAATACATCCCGTAATCACAATGTGTATTCAAAGGTCAGATCATAATGTGGTCATTTTCAGGAAATCCAACTGCATCTGTAATTCAGTTTTTAGTGTAACACCACAACATACAATTTGCTACTCTTTAACCCGATTTGTACCTTTGAAACCGTCCCCTGGGACAGTACAGCGGGTTATTTATATCACACGAGTGACAGAGAGGCTGTAGGTTCATGGTTAATAGCAGCAGAGTGGCGTAGAGTGATATATGGTTATGGCCAATTAGATTGGCTGGGGGCAGATTTATGACCGAGACAGCCATTTCTCTCTCCCTGTCTCTGCCGCTCAGACACACACATGTATGTCCTTTCTAGAGTTATTTTGCAACTCTCTCCCCCCCCCCTACACCATGCTGTTTCATCCTTTGTAGCTTTTTCTTTTTTCCATTTACTCATTTGCTTCCTCCGCTTCAGATTTCTTTTCTTTATAGTCATTCTGCGTCACTAGTGGGCAGGAGACATATATATGACAGAAAGATGAGGCAATAATAACTGATGTGTCACAAAATTGAAACTGACATGCTCGCTAACGCACACAGAAGAACTAAAATATCTAAAAGCTCTAGTGAGTGGTACACAGCATTAAAATGCTCAAGTTGTGCGTGCCTCTGTGTGCGGTTGTGGCAGGCAGTGGATGAATGTACAATTGTGTTTTGTGTTTGAGTGTGTCTGTATGACTGTCTGCTTATCTCTGGCGAAAACCTGGTTTTGACTCACTGGTGTGTGTCACCGGGCTGAACCTCTTATCTTCCTGCATTCCACAACTACACTTTTTTTTTTTTTTTTTTTCAGATTTTTGCAGGCTGAAACTCAACTTAAAAATATGTGTGTCGGGTCCTGGATGGTTTTGTCTATATAAGGGTTTTTTCCCCTTTTTGCATTGATTTATTTGAAATAGCTGTGTATGTGTGAGTGCATGTTTTGGTGCATTAGAATCCATTTAAATATGCAGGGTTGTACTTGAGATGACACTGTAAATCTGTCTGCAAAACATGCAAGATATTTCCTCCTTCTCTTGTACTGTATATGTAGTCTTCTTTTCCGCAATGCTATCAAATTTATTGCTTAATATTTTAAAACTTACTTTAAATTATTTATATATCTGCTTAAGGGTAATGTTGCTTTGCATTGGAATGGGTCTGATTCAGTTTATTTACCATCCCCAGGCAAAAGAAAACTCCTGAACCTTTACATTGCTTATTTGGATTCAAGTTCATTTTTTGATCAGTCATATAATATAATATCATAAAATAAAGGGATGCAATGTGCACAAAATGGTATGTTAGTGCAGAAAGGGTAGATGGACAATTCTAAATAATTGACTGTCATCATTAGGAAATATTACTCATCAGATCTATTTTAACATAAACACAATCATATTGGACGAGCACATGACGGTTTACCATAATACACCCGATGGTTTGACCAATCCAGTTCAGTTTAAAGCTGCAACTAACGATTATTTTCATTGTCGATTAATCTGTTGTTGATTTTCTCGATTAATCGATTAGTTGTTTGGTCTATAAAATGTCAGAAAATGGTGAAAAATGTCAATCAGCGTTTCCCAAAACCCAAGATGACGTCCTCAAATGTCTTGTTTTGTCCACAACTCAAAAGATATTCAGGTTACTGTCATAGAGGAGTAAAGAAACCAAAAAAATATTCACATTTAATAAGCTGGAATCAGAGAATTTTGACCTTTTTTTCTTCTTAAAAAATTACTCAAACCAATTATCAAAATAGTTGGCGATTAATTTAATAGTTAACAACTAATCGATTTTCATTGATCACTCTAGTTGCAGCTCTAGTTCAATTATAAGGAGCAACGCCACGGAGACTCGGGGTCTGCTCTGCTCCACACTTCCATTTCCGTGGCAATGTTATTAAAATTTGATGTCATCCGTGTCAGATGTACCCATTGAATGAGAGGAGTTGCCGTTTTATTCTTATTCCATGACTGCACGGTTACTGAGCTGTTGCCCTGTCTGCACTCAGCTATAGATGGCTGCCTGCTAGTGGGCTTATCTTCGCTGTAACAGTATTTTATTCCATTGCGGTGTTGGCTTTATTAAATGCCCACATTATTACTGATGGATGGCAGACTGATTGCTGAGAGCAAGCGACCAGATAAGGAAAGAGAGACAGAGACTGTGTGTTAGAGTGTGTGTGTGTGTGTGTGTGTGTGTGTGTGTGGTGTGTTAGTGCAGGCTATGTGTGAGAGAAAGAGAGTGTGTGGGTGTGTGTTAGATGGAGAGAAGGAGCTAAATTCTATGCAATGTATTGGGGTCATGCTGCTCCAGAAAGTCAAATGAATTAGTAGGCACCGCCAGGAAATTACACTGTGATGTGTGTGCGTGTGGTTGTGCGCGGACATCCATGCACTTGCATGATGCATCATGTCCGTTTCATTGTCTCTCTCTCAACTTGTCCCTGTGAGGCCCTCAATGAACAGACATGCTCTGCCAATCGAGGTCAAGGTCACGGCCGTGATTAGTGCCAGACATGAGCATCGCTCTGTTCTCTGATGGGAGGCAACAAGCGTGGGCCACTGCTGCCAGCTCCATTACCTGCCCGTGGAGTCATATGTGTCCTTGAATGCCCATGTTGGACACATTTTGGCACATCGCCATGAACTTTGCTTATTGGCCATGACTGTCGTTTGTTGTGTCGTTGATTTGGCTTAATTGCCATTTCCTGTTAGTTAATTGAGGAACAATCGGCTGTTTGTCGCCTGCCAAGATGCCAGCGTGATAGGGAACTTGGCTTTTTCCATGCGATTTTAACCGTATTAAGCTGTCGTCATTGGCCGATGGAGTTAACTCAGTCGCCATGGAGATGGATCTGTTCACATGTGAGCTGTTATGATTTTAGCATGCTCCATGAAAGTGTATTATTCTAGACCTTGGAAACAGTAGTTTGTCAAAACAATCCTGATTCAAGGTCAACTTGCTTGTTTTCTTTGGAGCTTTCAACCTTATTGCTCCTAAAGGGGCTATATGTAAGAATCAGAAATTGCTTGTTCACAGCGACACCTGTGGCCGCAATGTCAATGAAAGTCAGCGTCCTGTTGCTCGCGCTCGCGCTTGTGCTCGCGCTACATTGACATGAACGAGCACCGGTCTAAACAGTGGGGCGACACATGTCAGCTAACACACTGCTTAGCAGTAATGTTAGCTGACCAGAGGAGGGTCTCTCCATAAATCAATACTGATTCTAGTGCTGGCTTTTCCTTTCTCAGCCTGCCGACCGCGGAGGGAAGGGGGGGGGGGAGACACCGACACCCGGTCGGGGGGGGGGTCGGGGGGACACCGACACCCGGTCGGGATAACGTAACTCGCTGCGGAGCCCCGTCACTTCACAAGAAACGGGAAACCTCTGTTGGTCTGGAGGAGCTGCAGCATTTATTTCTGCAAAAACGTCCACTGCACATTCACTAGATATTCTCAGAGCTAAACTAACTCTTCTGCAGTGTGCGCGCGTGCACGTGGAGTTGGAGCGAGCCGAGAGGGTGAGAACGAGCGCGGTGTGCAAGCAGGCAGCAGGCAGCAGGAGCAGCGCGTACCCACACGCGAGCGCGCATGGGATTCCGACCCGTTATGATTTATGCGCGTGATAAGTTACAAATAGTCCCTTTAAAGGAATAGTTTGGGTGTTTTTAAAGTGGGGTTGTTTGAGGTAGATGACGGTTGGCGTGCCCCCAGCTTGGAGAAACAGACAGGAGTACCGACACCAGAGCAAAGCGACACGGTGCTGTGGACGGGACGGCAGAAAAACAGTTCACACCGACTGTCATCGAGCCTACTGTAAGTAATGCACCTACTATGGATAAGTACCTCATAACCCCACTCCAAAACACCCAAACTATCCCTTTAATATGATGGAATATTATGCCTGGCTCCAGGTATATTGTGTGTCACTTAGTTTGTGGTAATTTTGCTTTATTTATTTTATTTTCTTTGGGAATATGCACCATGTGCACAATATAAACTAAAATATAAAAGACTTAAAGACAAAAGTGACATCTTGACACATTCATAAGAATCAGAAATACTTTTTTGATCCCGAGGGGGAAATTGGGATGTTACAGTTGCTCTTATAGAAAAGCATAAAGAAATGTAAGAAAATAGAAATAAAGGAGTATATAACCTGTAAATTATGTACATAATGCTACAATTTATAACACAACATATGTAGAAAATAGAAATATTAAAAAAATCAGAAATATGTACAAATATGTGCATCAAACACATACAATGTATAACCACAGTGTAAATAAGTAAATAGATCCCACTTCTTAGCATTTTGTATAGAGTCTGTTAAATATAAATTCAAGAATATTATACACTGATCAGCCATAACATTAAGACCACTGACAGGTGAAGTGAATAACATTGGTTATCTCGTTACAATGGCACCTGGCAGTGGGTGGGATATATCAGACAGCAAGTGAACATTTTGAACTTTGAACTTTGTGTGGGAAGCAGAAAAAATGGGCAAGCGTAAGGATGTGAGCGACTTTCACAAGGGCCAAATATAGTGATGGCTAGACGACTGGGTCAGAGCATCTCCAAAACTGCAGCTCTTGTGGGATGTTCCCGGTCTGCAGAGGTCAGGACCTTCCAGGCCCGTGTTGTCCGATCCAATAGGAGAGCTACTGTAGCTCAAATTGCTGGGATGAGGACTATGAGGACGTGTCTTCAGTATTGTGTCTGGGCAAAAATATTACAATAAATCAAAAATATATAAAAGGGATTTGGAACTTCTCCACCTGAAAGTGAAGAGAAGCTTTTAAACAGCATTTCAGCATTTAGACCAAAGGAGGATAAACAGAAAATATAATTGATTAGCTAAAAATATACATAAAATTATAGATAGAAAAACAATTAAGTTGTTAAAAATTTCACAGGCCATAGTTTTTGGTGGTTAGTGTAAATTATTTTAGGCAGGGGTAATTTGGAGTCATGACACCGAAGATGTGCCTTATTTGTGCCCTATGTACTGTAAATGCCACCAATTATGATAATAAAATAGTTGTTTATCCAGCCATCTATCCATCTATCCACCCATCTATCTACCCATCTATCCATCTTCTGATTGGTTGTGGTTTACTGTCCAACTAAAACGCGCAACAGCGCGCTGATGCGTAAACTTCACATCGCGAGCTCGACAGAGCTCCTCAGAACATCACCGGTGCGTGCTGCTGTTGGCTTCCACCGCGCGCGCTCCTCCTCGTGCCATATCTTGCGCACCTCCACTCCAGCAGCCACCTCTTTAAATACGACAAAACAAAAAGCCAAGAGCAGCAGTGGTGAAGGAGTATAAAGTGAGAGATGGAGGAATGATGAGAGGACGGTCAGCTGGCGGACAGACAGACAGACAGGAGACGCGCTGTTGTAGAGGACAAGGAGGAGGAGGAGGAGAGAGAGAGAGAGAGAGAGAGAGAGAGAGAGAGAGAGAGAGAGAGAGAAAAGCTGTCACATCTGCCGTGACTTTGGGGATTTCTCTCCGGCAAAGTGGGGAGAGAAAAAGGGGGACACGCCACAATCACCGGATCGCAAAAAATCACCGCGTGTGAGAGGAACATGTGTCGGGATCACCGCGGTGGACCAACATGCGGATTTTGGCGACCTTTTGCAATTTCGACCGTTAAGGTAGGCTAATGTCTACTTCAGCATAGTTGCGTCGCGAGTCCACCGTAACAACTAAATTTTTTTTTTTTTTTTTTTAAATAGTCTACTGTTGCAAGGGTGTCTCTATTTTCCAACATTTATTTTTAATTTGAAGCGTCTTCTGGAGAGTGTTTGTTTTGGGGGTAAAGGAGGACGATCTTTAAGAGGCGAGACCCCCCCCCCCCCCCTTACATAAATGTGTGCGTGCCGTTAGTGCTCCCGTTCCTCGGTCGACCCCCATCTCCCGCTGAATACTCTCACACGCACATATCTCATATGCGCACATAGACAACAGACAGACCTAGGTTTCTCTCACGCACACACACACACACACACATCTCATATGCATACATAATTATACAGACAGACCTTACACACCCCCACCCACCATCACTATCTGATGACTCCCCGGCGTAGAGGTGGACGTGGTACGGAACCGACTGTAGCAGCATCATCATCACCATCATCCTCAACACTACCACTGTCATCATCACCACCACCATCCTCCTCCTCCTCCTCCTCTTCCTCACTACCACCACCATGTCCTCGTCGTCGCGCAAGATCTCCTCCGAGTCGTTCAGCAGCTCGGTGGGCTCGGACTGCGGGCTGGAAAGCCCCGGGGGAGACGGCGGCGGCGGTGGAGGGGACGGCGGCGGCTCGGAGCCGGCGGAGGAGAGCCGGGGCTGCCCCTTCTCCTCCTACCACTCGTCCCACAGAGCGGTGCTCTGGAACGGCCGCAGCCCCGCCGAGAGGCCGGCGTGCCCGGCGGGCGAGGAGAAGCAGCAGCAGCAGCAGCAGCAGCAGCAGCAGCAGCAAGGACCCGGTGGACTCCACAAGAGGGCCACCAGGAGGAGACGGGTGAACCTGGACTCGCTGGGGGAGAGCCTGAGGCGACTGACATCACCCACGGTAGGCCTCCAGCTCAGTCTTCACGAAATACCATTAAATATCCCCTAAGTTGTAGTGCCATATTCATAAAGGCATCTCCTAAGGGTCCTATGACTCCTATAACCTAACTAAATTAATTACCATATATTTGTAGAGCATTCTTCTAATTCTTCTAGTAGTTGGTCATTCTGTGTACAATTACAGCTGGACATTATAGACCAAATCAATGATTTGTTGGTCTTCAGAAGACACTCAATATTTTTTTTTTTTTTGAGAATCAGTCAATATGATGACCAAACAGCCAGAGGCATTTTATTCCATCCCACACAGCTGTCTCCAAAGTTGAGGAGGAACACAAGATCATTCAAGCTCTTCCACCATCGTAGGCTATGATTGTCCAAAATCCCAGACAATGTCTTTTCTCATATCAGTGCTGTGCTGTCTATGGAAAAAAAAAGCCTCTTTTCATCCCTCACTTCTGATAGCCTGAATCATCTGGCAGATTATATAATAAATATGTTGTTGTGAGGGAGAGAGAGAGAGAGAGAGAGAGAGGGAGAGAGAGGGAGAGAGAGGGAGAGAGAGGGAGAGAGAGGGAGAGAGAGATAGATGCCCATGCTCTGTCTGTGTATTTGTAATGATGTGAGGGGCAGACGAGTGAGCCTGTTTGTGTGTCTCCGTTGTTTTACAGGCTGTAATGTAATAAAACAGCTATTAGAACTGAGTGCAATTGTGATAGATGACGCGTGATTAGGACATTTGCTATGGCATAATCATTTGTGATGGTAGGTTAAATCAGTTTGATTGCATCTCCTGTAATGTGGCCGCTGTTATGTAGTTGGGAAGTCAACTTCAATCAAATTCCCGTATAAACTGCAAAAGGAAATGTTGCACTTGGGTGGCTTCAAATTAGAAAATCCAACTTAAAATGTGATGTAATGTAATAATAATAATAATAATAACGTAATGACTGACAAACTAATGTGTTCCAACCTTGACATTGTTTGACTGCTTTGTGGTACCAACGCAGGATAAAGATCTGACCTAGTTTAGTTTTAGTAGGTAACTTCCTTCTGGCCTGAGCAGAGATTACCCGGCAATATCCACACAGACACCAGAATTCAGTCAAATATGATTTTATTTTTTATTTTTAATCGTGATTAATCACATGATTGTCGATAGTTAATCGGGATTAATCGCAAGTTAATCACACATTTTTTATCAGTTCAAAGTGTACCTTAAAGGGAGATTTGTCAAGTATTTAATACTTGTATCAACATGGGAGTGGGCAAATATGATTGTTTTATGCAAATGTATGTATATATTTATTATTGGAAATCAATTAACAACACAAACCAATGACAAATATTGTGCAGAAACCCTCACAGGTACTGCTTTTAGCATAAGGAATATGCTCAAATCATAATATGGCAAACTCAAGCCCAACAGGCAACAACAGCTGTCAGTGTGTCAGTGTGCTGACTTGACTATGACTGGCCCCAAACTGCATGTGATCATCATAAAGTGGGCATGTCTGTAAAGGGGAGATTCGTGGGTACCCATAGAACGCATTTTCATTCACATATCTTGAGGTCAGAGGTCAAGGGACCCCTTTGAAAATGGCCATGACAGCTTTTTTCTTTAAAGCTGAGCCCGCTACAACCTCCGAAATATCAATTGCGTTAACGTGTTAAAGAAATTAGTGGCGTTAAAATGAATTTGGGTTAACGAGTTATTATCGCATTAACTTTGACAGCCCTATTTATTTAATTAATTTTTTTTTTTTTTAACCAAGGATAAAAACACTTACCAATGTCATGCAAAAATGTTATGTAGCCTACAACCAGTGACATACATAGGCAGACACTTGCAGTGTTGCAGGAGTTTTGGGCCGTATTTAAAAATGAAAAAACTCTCTGGTAAATACAAAGTGATTTTTTTTTTATATATTATCAACTATTTATGATAAGCAACATTTTAGCCAACAACTGCCTACTTACACATCTAATCTAAGAAAGATAGAGCAACATGAGAATCTCAATGTAATCTTCTCACTGGCCACCTGTAGAAAGAGCAACATTTACAGACGTTATACTACATGTTTTGGTGTGTCTACTCCTGACAAAAATATATGTCATTGGCTTGTTTAATATTCAACTTTCTTCTCCAGTCACTTGTAAACTTGAGCTGTCTGCAATTTAATGCTGGGCATGTACAGTAGAATATCACTGTTTAGGTTAAATTGAGCTGCAGAGTATGGTGTTGATTCTCAGTGGTACCAGTACTAGAAAAACATTCAGCATTACTGCGAGCCATTTGATTGATATAAATGATATTGCCTAATTCACCTCTAATTTGTATCTTCGTTGGTAAGTATCTTAGTTTCAATTTCACACTAGTTTTTTCCATTAATGAGATATTAAGGGGTTAAAGAGAATTATGTTATTATGAATTATTGTTTGCTTGACTGACAGGTGTCCCAGCCATATTTTTTACCCCTTGCTCATCTCACTTAAAGGGACTATTTGTAACTTTTCACGCGCATAAATCATAACGGGTCGGAATCCCATGCGCGCTCGCGTGTGGGTACGCGAGCGCGCAGCAGCGCTGCTCCTGCTGCCTGCCTGCACACCGCGCTCGTTCTCACCCGCTCGGCTCGCTGCAACTCCACGTGCACGCGCGCACACTGCAGAGAGTTAGTTTAGCTCTGAGAATATCTAGTGAATGTGCAGTGGACGTTTTTGCAGAAATAAATGCTGCCGCTCCTCCAGACCAACAGAGGTTTCCCGTGTCGTGTGAAGTGACGGGGCTTCGCAGCGAGTTACGTTATCGTCCCGACCGGGTGTCGCTGTCTCCCCCCCCCCGTTTCCTCCGGGTCGGCGGGCTGTGAAAGGAAAAGCCAGCACTAGAATCAGCATTGATCCATGGAGAGACTTTCGTCTGGTCAGCTAACATTACTGCCAAGCAGGTGAAATATAGAGTGATATTGTGTGTTAGCTGACGTGTGTCGCCTCACTGTTTAGACCGGTGCTCGTTCATGTCAATGTAGCGCGAGCGCGAGCAACAGGATGCTGACTTTCGTTGACATTGCGGCCACAGGTGTCGCTGTGAACAAGCAATTTCTGATTCTTACATATAGCCCCTTTAAACTCCACTTTGACAAAAAAATTTTTACTGGCTCCATAATAACCAAAATGGCACTAATTGGTAAAGCAGCAGTGGGTAGAATTGGATGAGACAGTAATCTGAAAAAAAATCATGTGCCTCTGTGTCCTCCGGTGTCATCTGGTGCTTCTAATGGCATCTGCAAGAACTCACAGACCGGAGGAAAAACAACCAATCAGAGCCAAGCTGGAGTCTGCTGTCTCTGAGCAGCTGTCAATCACTCGGTCAAACTAGCTCCGGCTGGTTTTTAAAGCCTGAAAACAGAGCTATGAGGAGGTGCTGAAGTCTAGTTATCTCTCAGAGCACTTGAAATACAATATGCTGAAAGGTTATTATGGAATTTTTGCCCAATGATGCCAAAAATATACTGCCTTACTGCAGGTTTAAGGCTTCATCAACACTACGTCCATGTATTTCTTTAGTCTTGTTCAAAGAAAAGCAACAACTACAGCTACGGTCTATAAGAGGAAATGAAAAATAAAGCCATAAAAAGGAAGTGATCCGCAGTCAATATACAGTGCTCTATCACCTAACAGTCACATCTAGTTTGAGCATATATAGTCCACGTTGTATCACGGACAGAGATAAAAGTGGGTTGATGGATAGGTAGATGGATTAATAATAGATAGAAACAGTTTTTGTGCTCTACTCATTGCTTCTAATCTAGGAGTTTTGAGCTCACACTGGGTTCCAGGTTTATTTATGTTGGTTCCCCACACAATAAGAGCACTGCTGTGTGTTTTCAGCAGATTACAGGAGGTTGTGGGAATAGCTTTCTCCAAATCGCAATTGCTCAGACGCTGTGGTCCCATTCCTGGGAGAAATACTGTAGATGTTGCAGAGAAGTCGATATAGGAGAGCAGTGATTGTCAGCCTTTTTTTTTTTTTTTTTTATTGCCCAGGCAGGCACACACAACCTCACAAAAATAATGAAATTCAACAGCACAGCTAAAAATCTGAAGTTGGTGTATATTGAAGAGGACCACTGAGAGCCAACTTCAGCTCTCAGCTGTAGGCTCTTACTGGCCCTGATCTTTAATAGATCTGTTAAAAAATAGGGCAGATGGAACGCTTAAAGACAGGTTTGTATAACACTCGATGATGATGATATCTAGCATTGTGGAGCTGTGTGTGTGTGTCTGTGCCTTTTTGTTTGCCTACAAGTGCAATTACAGGCATCAGTTGGACATCATCAATGGAGCATTTTTTTTTAATCTAAATATGTCAGGGTCATTATGGTGTTGTGCTTTGGTCTCGGGGACAGGGAAAGGGTAAATGTCCAAGGTCTTTTTTCAGTGTCTGAAGGGTGTTTGTGTGTGTGTTAGGCTGGACTGTTACAGAGCAGCTTAAACTCTCTGTGAATTTATCCTGAAGCATTTTTAATGTTTGTCCACTTTTGAAATACATTTTTAGTGATGGTGCCATAAAAGGAAATAATGCTAAGTAGGAACGTACACTAGCAAATTAGCTAATAGACATCTATATTCACTCGCTCACTCACTCACTCACTCACTCACTCACTCACTCACTCACTCACTCACTCACTCACTCACTCACTGTTCAGTATCTTTTTTGTTCTCCCTCTCACACACACACAGTGGCTGCGTGCAGTGTCAGTGTCTGTTGTTGACTGCAATGGACCGTGACGGAGAGAACAGAGCAAGCTCTCTGTGGTTGTCTTCACCCTGACCACACTGACCCAGAAGCAACAGCACACACGCACACACACGCACACACATTTACATGTGTGCAAACATTAATTTTCTGTCCCTCTCCCTCTCTCAGTTTCGTGTGTACACATGGAAGGTGGCCATTAGCTTAGTGACCCATGGCGCTGATCAAAAGGCCGAGAGTGTTGGCCACAAATATGAAAAGTGTGAGACAATTGTGTGCTAATGTGTGTCTTCTGGTAAATCCACATCCCGAATATGTGGTCAAATCTTCCCTATCAGGGACCAGTGAGTATACAGAGTATTTCTAACTTGCTTTTAGTTAGTAGTGAAGTGATTTCATTCCTACCAGAGGAGAATATTCATTAAAAATCTTGAAAACAACATACCAGTATAGATTTGGAAGGTGACATGAGCAACACACTATAACCAAAACAATCAATATAGCAAAAATATTGTAAAACATTTTGTTCGTCTGCACAAAGTGATAATATAAAAATGTCCCCTACACTGCAATTTGCTGTCTATTATACCATCAGTGCAGATAATGAAAAACATTTCATGATTCACAAATTTTGAAATAACTATGCTTGTTTCTTTATAAATCAAATTGATTTGTTATGAATAACTCACTGCATTTTTGCATTTATTGGACAGTTGATATTGACGCTAAGACAAGTAACAAGGGGATTTTGAATGTAGTAAGAACTACAGTAGAATTTATAGATGTACATGACTTGATGATGGGCTTGTGAGTAACCGAGGCTCAGTGTTGTCATCAATGTACTGAAAGGCTTACAACTTGCATGTTTTCCTTCCTATTGATTTTAAAAATACACAATTGTCTCCCCAAGTGGCCAGAATTCACTTCACTAATTGAACTGGAATTATGCTTCTTCAAAGGCTCGCATAAATGTCTCTGTGAACCAACGCAGAGAAGGGTGTTATGTATAACCGTATGTTGCAGAGGAGTCGACAAACACACACCTCCCAAATCTCAACTACGCGTTGACTCGCAACTCCCGTCCCATACGTAAAGTATAAAAGAAAAAAGCCACACCAACGTATCTGAGCAACCCCCGTGCAAAGCATAATTCCAGCATTATTGTGACAAATAGCACACTGAAATGTTTAGGTCATGCATCTCTTTTGCGTTACTTACATTAATTTGGCAGATACATTTGTCCAAAGCGATTAACAGGAAGGGCATTCAAACACCCCTGCCATGTCCTCATGCCCGGCTGCATTATACCGCTAACAATTAGAGGTAGACTGATTAATCAGTATGGCCAATTGTGCAGGGACGTACATCACCGTTTTGCATTGAGGCTCCATACACAAAGTCAAGGTAGAGGGGGAGAAAAAAAAGTTATCTCTCGAAAATATAGAACGCAACACTATCACTACAAGACAGGCAGACAGGGAGGAAAAGAAATCATTCACTGTTACTTTAACTTGCTTACTGTACCAATTTGGTGTTCTCTCTCTTCCAAATAATCCAGCCACGTAACCATCCATTCATGAAATGAAATCACACACTTAAGGATCCTCCTAGTGCTTGAACATTAATGGCTTGCAAGAGTGGCATTTAACAATGTACGAGATGCACAACAGAAGTAATCCTGGCCAGTCATACTTTAAACCATAGAACAGTGCATCGCCCGTTGCAAATGAATAGAACATTTTCCAATGATGTAATCCACCAAATCACACTTCAGGATATTGTCTTACGAATTATTAAATTTGTAGTGACAAAAAAATGATTTATTAAAAGCGGTGTATGCAAAAGTAGCCAACCAGTCTGCTGCAGAAGTAAATCGGCCATCTGCTTTTTCCTGCTCCTAACTATCGTCATTATATCGGCCTTTAAAAATCCAATATCTGTCAACCTCTACTAACAACGCAGCTCTTCATAGTCACATTAATTGCTGAACTATGCTCACAGACGACCTCACAATCCCAATACAAAGCAGATTGCAACAGAATTGTTTTCTTTGTACCTGCTTTATTACTAGCCTCCCCCCTGACAGAGAGGCCTGATGCGTCTCATGCTGGGATTTATCTGGCAGGGTCTCATCTGTTGTATGAGTTTCTATCCTCTTTAGCAGTGGTGGCAGCTTTCCAACTGCGCTGAAGCACCGGTACCCACTGCTCTGTGACCATAGACCATGCTAATGGAAATTTGGAGGAGGAAGATGCAATAAAACGGGGGGGAAGGAATCAGTCACACAGACAGACAGACGGGAGAGGCAGGTTCACATACAGTATACAGTATGACTGAACCTCACTGGGAAAGAAAGCAATGCAGAGCAACAGAGCAAGAGGAATGGAGCGAGTACTGGTGAGATTCTGCTCCCCTCCCAAGGTAAAGAGACAGAGCAAACAGAAGAGACAGAGTGGTTTGGATAAAGACCACGGGGAACTAGAGAAAGAGGAGGAGGAGAGGAGAGTGTGTCTTAAAAGAGAAGAGTTTAAACCCTCAACCTGAAATTTAGTTTCATTTTAATGGAATATTTAGTTTTTCTAATCTTCCCTTACATGCCATTTCTCCTGTCTACACACGATCATCATTGCCATGATTACATCATTTTAAATATGTATTCAGTTACATGAAAGCATTCAATTTATGACCATAATTCTGTTTTACCATGTTATGTTTATATTGTCCTTTATTAAATCCTCTCAGTGTAGATGTGTTTATCCCAAGAACCAGGCGACCCACTAGCCTTTAGCCATCTAAGCAGGTTTGTGTGTGCGACCGAGTGAGATTAATGTGCGATGGGTTATCGAATTGTGTGTACAGTAAACATGCCAGCGATTGCAACAATGCAGACTAATGATGATGTATGTGTACAGTATGTTTGCACATTGTGTGCATGTGTGGCCGATAACGGTTAGTGCCTTTGTGTTGGTCGTGTTGTAGGAATCTTGTGTGCGCACACGCTGTAATGTGCATGTTCTGTGGTAAATGAGTAGCTGAATCAAGGACGCAGTAAGAGGAGGATTGTCATGAGAAAACCCCATTTCTGTTGCACACACGCACACAAACGTGTAAGAGGGGAATAGAGAGGTGACGGGGAGTTTTTACTCACAAATAGACTGTGAAAATGTGGCCCACGGGGTATTTTTTTAGCTATCGGTGCCCATCTTGGTCCTGTTGTTGCTAAGTTGACGGCTCACTGTAGCTAAAAGTGAAGATATTTTTGTATCAGCAGGTGTGGCTCTGACTGCTATCGTCTGTTGTTGAGGATATGGACATAAACTGGTACATTTGTTAGCTACAATATGACGACTAATTTAACCTGATAGTGAACGCATTCACCTTTTAAGACACCTGCTGACTGACACATATGTAGATTTGTTCTCTGACTGCACACACACACCGTCTCTCTCATTTCTCACTGTCTCATGTTTTTGCTCTACAACCTGCCTTCTCTCTCGGTCTCTTTATACGCAGACACAAAATCGCTCCTGTATCTGTCCGGAGTGGGCGGAGGCCTCAGAATGACCTCTCCAGCTGGCACACTGTGTTCTTGTATTGTCAATACAGCCATGCATTTGAGCTGCATCGCAGATAATCACATTGGACCCGCCTCCTCAAGCTTAGGCTGTCAGTAACGCAAAATTCGGCAGCTTCACACCCACACAGGCGATCGAGGAGTGCATTATGGTCTTCGGGAAATTGTTATTATTGTCAACTTTAAAGGGGACCTATTATGCTTATTTTCAGGTGCATACTTGTATTTTGGGTTTCTACTCGAACATGTTTACATGCTTTAATGTTCAAAAAATGCTTTATTTTTCTCATACCGGCTGTGCTGCAGCACTTCTCCCCGTCTCCTTTTTCCAAGGAGACTGGGCAATTAGTAGAACTCCTTTATATGGCACTCACAAATATAAAATTAAATTGATGACAGCAATCTTAGTTTTCTCAGCAATTATGCCGTGGAAGCTACTCAGACTCGAGCAAAATTTGAAATGATTAAAAAATTATACAAATGTGCAGAAATGGTTAATATTCCACTTTTAGTTTTCATAAAAAGTCTGCAGGCTTACAGATAGACCTCTTTCACAGCAGACATTTTGACTTGGTAGGAAAAGCACCGGTGCTACTAATAACATTAACGATGACTCTGTTCTATTCAAGTGCTCCGCTAAGCCGTGACAGTGAGCCAGCATGCACAATACCAGGATCCTGAAACTAAAGTAGCTACATGGAATCATCATTAATATGATAATTTACACCTGTGCTTTTCCTGCTATATGACATGTCAAAATGTCTTCTGGGAAAAAGGTTTATTACATATGAATGTGTCTTGGCTGCAAATAACACTTCAGATGATACTTTAGCAGGGTTTTTGGTCGGTTCAGATACACCAGGTGTGCATGAAGTCTGGCCGCGACCAGGCCATTACATCATTAACCATGGATCCATAACCAAATATATATGTTGATTTAGATAGTCCTTATCTATGAACACTTTATTATGTTAGCTATTTAAACCACCAAATAAGGAAGCCACCAATTTGTGTGTAATGTATTTCAATGATTTTATTGGGAATTACTGAATGAGTGCAGTATCGACGCTTAAATGCATGCAAATGTGCGCGGATACACATATGCTTGTCTGATATTTTCACTTCTTCTTGCAGACACAGACTGTTCAGGAGGCTCTCCAGCGAACTCTACAGTTCTACAGACAACAAGAGATCAGGTGAGACCATCTTTCTGTGTTGCTGCCGGTCTCTCTCTCCGGTTCTCTTTCTGACTCCCGTCCGCTTTTATCAATCTCCACGACTCCCTTGCTGTCCATCACTCATTTTCTCCCCTTTGCCTTTATTTTTCTCGCTTCTCTGTCTGTCTGTCACACCCCAGTTCAGTCTCTGTGAGCCTCTCACTGTCTCCGCTACCCCTCATCCTCCCAGCCTCCCTGTCTTTTTTTCGGTCACACAGACACAGACAGACACACATATACAGACACACTCCTTCACCTCTTGTGTCTGCCTCTCTCTCACTGTCCCTCCCTGTCAAAACTCAGTAGAGAAGATTTAGCCAGGCACAACACGTACTAACATTGTCCATGAAGCGCATATTGAATACAAATACAGACACCGGATTGGGACCTCTCTCGATTTTCTATTTCTGTCCATTCTCCTTCACACCTTGGCCTTACTTTTTGCCACTCCAATTTCCTCCGTTTGATTTATGTACAATGGTACTGACCCCTGGTTTACTTAAAGCAAATCATATATTAACACACATTGCTTTGAGATGAAGGCATTGATGAATCCAAAAAAGTAACCGGAAAGCAAATTATATTATTTCTGTTGGACAGTACATGTAGTAGTGGTGTAATGGTTAGAAATGAAGCTTGTGACCAGAGGGTCTATGTCTGATTCACAGACTGAAACAAATCTGTGTTGGAAAGGAAAGAGCATCACTTTCTCCTCCCTTTTTAACACCGTGGAGGTGACCTTGGGCACATTTCCCTGCCTTTCTGTTCTCCAGCTGCTTCAGTGGATCTGCTCAGTGACCAGCAAATATGAATCTACACAGGCTTAGTAAAGTGTCAGGTCACCCCAATCACCAAAAAATGTATACACTGTACTCTCACTTAACCTTAACGGTCCATGCAGATGTCTCTGAGATTTTTGCCACCACCCCAACAAAATGGAATTGAATGGGATTTAGTTTGCTCACTGCAGTGGAAAATGGCTTTTGAAAATCAGCAGTTCCAGAAAAAAACTCCCTGTCATTCAGAATAACCCACAACAGTCAAGAGTTTTTAATAGATCTACTTTAAGAAATAATCCTAAAGAACTGGTGACAGCAAAGTTTGTAGTGAAGTATTATACAGTCTGATGGCTTTTGGCACAAGAAAACAAACAAAAATTCCTCCATGGAATGTCTTTGAGAGGATGAGATGGAGGTTCATTAGCGTATGAGCACCTTTATTAACTCTTCTTATTTGCTGATCTCATGGCTAACTAGAGTGGTTCCAATACCGATACCAGTATCGGAAATGCGTCCGATACTGCCCAAAATTTGGTATCGGGTATCAGCGAGTATACCGCATTCCAACGACGAGATTAATTCCACAAAGATGGCTCAAAAGCGCCGAAGATATTATATTTTTCACGCTGGTATCGGATCGGTACCGCAAGTTCAGATATTGGAATCGGTATCGGGAAGGTAAAAATGGTATTGGAGCATCTCTATGGCTAACCACGGCTTACCCTGAGTGTGTTTGGCTTGTGTCTTTGACAGGTGTCAGGAAGTTGGCAGTGAGGAGAGGCAAAGAGAGAAAAGGGAGGAGAAGTGCCCCTTTCTAGAAAACTCTGGTTCAGAAGAAGATGTCCTACAAATCCTACAGTACATGGCTACCATACTGGGTAAGTATGTGAAGTGAAGTAAGATGTGAGACTTCGTACATGTGTGTGGTCTCCTCTGCATATGAATTGATGTTGAGATGAGTGTGTGTATTTAGCATATACTTTTCATCCCTTTGTAACTGTCCGTGTCCCCTTTTTTGCTGTTGTTTTGGATCGATTGTACTGCACTGTGTTATTTTTATCACACGCCAAGACACACACGTAGGCACTGCTTCTCTTTTCCCTCCATGCATGTCCTTCAGTATTAGTGTTGTTTGTTTACATGTGTGTGTGTGGACACTTACACAATCAAACAAAGCCATCCCCCAGAGGCCAGACCTCTGAAACACATTGTAGACACTTTTAATGAAAAAGGGAAATACGGTATCATGGACTAGGTAGTGTGCATACAGACACAAATATACAACTATTTACACATGCAAAAACACACACACACACGCACACCGCATGACTCACTCTCGAGGCTTACACTGTCTCTTTGGCCTAACATGAAAACACACACAAACACACGCACGTTGTCCTGGTGAGTCACCCGGTACATCTTTGTCTTCCCTCTGTACAAAGAGCTCTTCCTGCCTTTTATCTACAGTATTTTGCTTCCTTCTCGTCCTGTTATTCTGTTGTGCATAGCTACCACCACCGTATGCATTAACTACATTAACTGCCATTGTGTTTGTTAACTTCTCTGTCCTTCAGTCATCTTCTCGTCTGTCTGTTTATCTCCATCGCTCTACTTTTCAGCTTTCTGCCATGCTTACGATCTATGTAAAGTAGAACCACCTGTTTTAGAAAGGCAGCAGCTTGGTACACCGTCTCTACCCGATACAGCCCTCCGTGTGCGTTCTGCGAGTAAAGCAGAGCTCACTAGTCGCAGTTCATCCATTTATCCATCCGTTTTATGCCGCTAATCTGAACGTGAGTCATGGCGGCAGCAGGCTAAGCAAGTAGCGCACACATTCTTCTCCCCAGCCACGTCATCCTGCTCTTCCTGTGGGATCCCGATGTGTTCCCTGGCCAGATGGGATGTACAATCCCTGCAACATGTTCTGGATCTGCCCAGGGATCTCCTCCCAGTTGGATGTGCCTGGAATACATGCGCAGAGGCATCCAACTGCCAAGGAAGGCCTCAGCTGACTCCTTTCAGTTAGAATGAGTACTCTAAACTCTGATATCTAAGGTCCTGCATTTGAGTCCACCCATCCTGCAAAGAAAACCCATAAGCTTCACCTTTCTTCACCCAAATAGTTTGGAAAAATGCCCACGTCACTGCCGATGCCTGTTGTGTCTTTGAGCTGGTGAAGTGACTTTTTTTTATGCACAGTGAGGTTTTTACAGGCATTGTAGTCACTGCAGTCACTGTGCCTACACACCTGCAGTGCACTCGCTCTAGCTACAAAAATACCAAAATATCAGAGTAATTTTTCATGTGTGGGCACTTTGTCAATTGAAGTTGTAAATGTGCATTTGGACATTTATTATCTGTCTATTAACGCTAATTTGACAGGCGTTTTTGAATTGTGTCTTAAGAATTAACGTCACTTCTTGCATTGCATTCTTTACAGTTTTCTTTCTGCAAGTCTGTATAGTTAAGTCATTATTAATGCTTTCCAAATTTTGTTTATTTTCTTGCACATTTTTGGGTTTTTCTGGTCTTGTTCTATTTTGTGACGTCAGGTTTTATTCATTATGTAATGTCAGTTTTAATTTTGCTATAATCCTTTAATCCCATTTTTTCTCAGTTATTATTCAGTTAGTAGGCATGTGACATGATTATTTGATCTTATCAATATTCATTATTTTAGCAAGGCTTTGATGTTTGATTACTTTGAACACTGTTATTCTGCGGTTGATATGCTTCAAATAATTTTTGCTGAATTTAAATCTTGGTCAAAACATATCATGGAGCAGAGGTAACATTAAGTTTTGAAGGCAGCTGTAACGGGAAATTATTATACACAATTAGGGGTGTTCGAGAGCAGATTTCTGCATTGAGAAAGAATACTAAAGGACAGTGAACCAAGATGCAAGTCCATGTCTTCTCAATCATATTGCTCATATCCATATGTAGGGTTTTTTGTCAGTGTAGGTATTTGATTGTGTGCACGTGGGCAGGTTAAGTGTATTGTTGTGCATCTGTGTATCCTCAAAAGAGTGCTATTCTGCATCGCTGACATCTGTGTTTTCCATCCTCTCTCTCGCAGGAGTGCCATTCTGTGAGCTGCGGGAGCATTTCGGAGAGGAGTTCTTTGGCCTCTGCTTTGAAGAGAACGAACGAGTGCTTCGGGCTGTGGGCGGTAACCTCCAGGACTTCTTCAATGGCTTCGACGCGATTTTGGAACACATTCGCACCTCGACGGGGCGCCGTGCCTCATCTGAGAGCCCCTCCTTCCAGTGCAAGGACCCCTACGAGGAAGAGAAAGGGAGAAGAAAATTGGACAAAGTCGCTGAGCGAGGAGAAAGAGCGAAGGTGTTGCTTCTCCATTGTTTCAACCCTGCCCCTGTTGTTGGATTGGTCATGCCAGGGTGGATCAGAGCTGTTGCCAGGCGGATCTTTCATTCAGAAGTTGAGGTGGAAGAGGTGCCACCTCTAACTCCCTTATTGCCCAACGAAGATACAGAACACACAGACGGTGACTCTTCGACCCCAACCCCGACTGCGTCCCCCACCGCCTCACCCTCCTCGTCCCCGTCCCCTCCCTCTCCTTTCCCTACCTCTGTTCCCACAGTTTGCTTGTCCTTCCAAATCCAGGAGACAAGCCCTCCTTCCCTCCCCTCCCTCCCAAATGCTGCCTCGGTGAGCGCTAAACGCCCCCCTCTCTCGTTCTCCACCAACCCCCTCGATCTGCGCATCGGCCTGGCCACGTTTTGCCGCGCCTTTCCGTTTCACCTTGTCCTGGGGCCTCGCATGGAGCTACTGCAGCTTGGAGAAGGACTGAGGAGACAGGCTCACATTGAGCTTCATCGGAGCCCCTTGTTCAGGGAATGTTTTGAGATAGTCTCACCCAAGATGGAGCCTTCTTTTCAGGGCATCCTGCTGAGGCTCGCAACCCCATTTACCATCCGTACCAGGCCCGATACCACACAGTCCGGCACCAAGGAGAAGGTAAAGATATCATACACAACAGATGACACTCTTGCTCAAATCCTACATTTCACCACATATTTTAGAGAATTATTGCAGTTTTAGTAAGAGCTTGGTGAACTAAAAGCTAGTTTCAAATTTGAAAGGATAAGATAACGCTGGTATGTTATCTTTTTTATTCATCAACAAATCCCCTGAAGAGACCAAAACCAGCAATAATATAGGAACAAGTATATATAGTATATATAAGTATATATATATATATAAGAACATATTTCATATTTTCATCATTTTTGATCACTGGAAAGTAGCTCCATGTCAGGCAGGCGGTTCAGTGTTTACAGTAAACTACACTGGCAATGTTCATTGTAAGTAATTAAGTAGGCTAAATCACCCAAATGCTGTGCTACGATGCTCATTTATGTGTTTTTTTTATGTTTTATGGACAGTAAAAATCTACAGGCATAAGATACTTACCATAAGATACTTACTTAAGTATCATAAGATACTTAATCTTAGATACTTAAGATACTTACTTACCGTATCAGACTTCGGCTAAGCAGAATATACATGCAAGTGGGCCAATTCATTGTTGGGCGTCTTTTCATGGAATTGTTAGTAGTAATAAAAAGAGAATCACTCATCCTTACTCTCTAAGTCATAACAATGTAATTTACAGTGCTACAGTAAGCACTTTGTTCTATGTGTGACGTACTCACTCTGTGTCGCGGTCAAGTACAGAACTTTCTGTACTGGGAGGTAAGAACAAAAATCACCATCTCTGTGCTGTTATGTTATTAAATGAGAGTTTCCAGTGTTTCATTTGAAATAGGTGAAGTGCAAGAAGGCCACATTTGATTCATATGTTTCCTTTGGATGCTAACACACAGGTCTCCAGAGTGTATGTCAAGACAGAGTGTAGTGTGAGTTTGGTATAGTTGAATACATCAATTATTTGGCTTATTATAGTCTTGTAGGGAGGGTAGCAGTGTTTTTGCCTACTTTTAAAGTTTGGGTGCATCGTCAAAAAAAAAAAAGCAATGGAAAATCAGACAGTTGATGGCACGTTGTCTATCCTGAATGCCATTCCACCACATGTTGCACAACACCCGCAAACCCGTGATGTTTTGCGTGGCAAGAATGAGGTTTGAATTGGTTCCAATTTGCCAGAAACAATTAATCAATCTGAGTTGTATGCTATATCTAGTTCTTTATTGATTGGATGGTCTCCGCAGGCTGTCAGTGTCAGCACCAGACACCCTGATGCTAAATAGAACTGACAGAGAGGAGATAAATTCGTCCAGCCACAGTGCCGTGCTGTGTGTGTATTGTGTTTGGGGTGGGTGAGTTAGGTATGTCTTAAGTCGCACACTCAAAAATAGGAGTACTGGTATATTTGTATTTAAAAGTACTGGCACATAATGGGCCCCCCATGAGATCAGATACCACAAATGTATAAACTATTTTCTGATAGTTTGGGTTAAAGATTTGTACCAATTCATCCTGAACTAAAAGGAACAGTTACTGAAGAAACTCCCTGAGGGGAGAAGACGTTTGTATACTGTTGCAGAGACGCTATCAAACACAAGTGGTGCTGTAGGTGGGTGGGAAGCTGTTGAGGGATCATGTCCCTGCCACTAGTGTCTTCCCATCTCCCCAGGCCAAGATAAACAAAACAAGCAAACAAAATTAAAATTGGTGTCTCAATATTGTTTAAAGGTACATTTTGCTCACTTGGGTTACATTATTGTATTTTTGGGGATACAAAATTGACTTTTAACAAAGAGTACTCTAATGCACTTTTATATTGCTGGTGTCACTGATTCTGAGGCAGCTTTAGTTGAACACAATTCCTCCCAGTTGTATTTACTGGTTGCATTTGGAGATTTATTTTTTACATCGCTGTGCTTCTTAGTGGTATCTTGTCTAGCTGGGGGCTGATTCTGTGAGGGAACCAGATGAGATAAGGATTTCTTTGACAGTGACCTGCACACAGCGCTATAGGTCTTATGCACACGCACTGTACTCTTTGAGCGTTTCTAAGCACACCTGCTATTTTTGCTCATGTAGGCAAAGCAGCACTATAGGAGCAAAAAGGTGGGTGAATATAAATGGTATGTGAATTGAAGGGTGTGAAGGTAAATCATCACCCTTTCAGTGAGTTACTCGTCTCATACTCTTTAAACATCTGTGCCAATTCACAGTGGTGCAAAAATGGCTTACCGAATGGAGAGATGGCTCGCCCAAAAATTATATTATTTTATGTATGTGGCAAGATGTGAATAAACAGCACCATATATCTATATAGGCAGATGGTGCTGTTAAAAGTCCTGTCATGTCATGTTTTCCTGTCATAGCGCTGTTTACACTATTCTTTGCCCTGGTACGTAAATAGAATCCACATACAGCTAGCATACTCACACGGCACACAAACCAGTTAAAATATACATTTCTAAACAACCCTGATACAATCAGTATTTGCAGATTATGCAATCTGATTTGTTTTAGTTTGCTGCACGATGCAAGATGATTGTTCTGCTGCTTCACTTCAATTCATGTCATATTGGAGCGTAGAGAATGTTGTTGTGGATTACAGAAGGCAATACATCTTGTGTAAATCTAGATATTGTATTTAATCATGTGCTGTAAGGACTACTGCTCTTAACTATTATTCTGGGCTGCAACTAACAGTTATTTTCGTTACTGAACTATTTTATCGATTAATCGATTAATCATATCGTCTATGAAAAGTCAGTTTTCCACAGCGTAAGATGATGTCTTCAAATGTCTTGTTTTATACGTCCAACAGTCCAAAACCCAAAGATATGCAGTTTATTATTAGGGATGCCTCCTCGTAGTCGATTAGTTGACTAATCGGTTGTTTTGTTCTTAGTCGACTAAGATTTCTTTAGTCGATTAGTTGTATTTTATGCTTTTTTCATGCTGGTAAACACAAGATTTAAAGTGGTGCTTTTTCTGTGATTCTTCGTGGAGAAACTCAGTTTCACAGATCTGTCGACTAAATCAACTAATCGATAAAATCATATGAGTGTTAGTTGTCTAAGAATTTCTTTGGTCGAGGATAGCCTTATTTATTATCATGCATGACAAAGAAAAGCTCCAATTCTCAAATTTGAGAATCTGGAACCAGCAAATGTTTGGCACTTTTGCTTGAAAAATTACTGAAACGTTTATTTGATTATCAAAATTGTAATTTTCTCTCAAACGACTAATTAATCAAGCAACTAATTATTGCAGCTCTTCTATTATTATATTTTGATAAAACTTTTTTTTAAATGACATTACCCACGGTTGTTAATATAATTAGAAGTAGTATAGTTAGTATGTCACAACTTGTGAACATTTCTGTTTGAGTGAATGATTCATATGGGCTCCTCTCATGAAAGTTGTTTGCCCCACGGTGTGAAGGATAGGATAGTGTTTCAGCTTTGTGTACACAGAGCTCTAATTGGGTGGTTTTGGTCTTGCACTGGCCAAATAAACCATTCCCGGGGTTTAGTGCATTAATCTGAACAGATGACAACCAAACACTACTACTTAGTTTCACAGATCCTCAATACATGCATGCTGATACACATAATAACGCAGCACGATGCCCAGAGTCCACATGCCCTCAGAAGTAGCTGCAGGATTCCCCTCTTCACAGTCAGGCCTCGAGGACCACTACAATACGTCTCCTCTCTAGCTGTCATCTGCTCTCTGTCAGTGTTTCTCATAAATTCACTACCATTATCCCTCCCTCTCTGCTGCTTACCAATTTCTATCTTTTTTTTCCCCCTCACAGTGCTTTTCTGTTTCTACACACATATTCTCAGCTTTTTCATTTTCTCCCTCTTATGCATTCAGACGGTAACTTAATTTATAAAGGGTTTATAGCTGCCCATAAAAGGCAAAGCAACAGCAATTGCTCAAAAAATGCTTTCTCTTTTCTCAGCCTTTCCCTTTTTCCTGTTTCCACTTCTCTATTAGAGCTCCCTGATAAGACTTTAGACTTTAATCTGCTTTACGAAAACACAACGATTCTTAAAGTGGCAGTAGGCAGTATATTTTTGGCATCATTGGGCAAAATTCCATAATAACCTTTCAGCATATTGTAATTCAAGTGTTCTGAGAGAAAACTAGACTTCTGCACCTCCTCATGGCTCTGTTCTCAGGCTTTAGAGAGAGAGCGTTCCTATTGGCTGTGCTCCGGTCATGTGACCGGAACTTGGCGTTCCTTCAACAGATTTTACAATGGCAGCGGCCTCACAAACTTTCTCATTTTACAGCTAAACAGTACACTACAAGATGATTCTGAAAACATTTGAGGCGAGAAATAGTCATTAACTTGACATAATATTGATTCATATTTGATCAGCCCTGCCTAGTTTGACCGTTTGGTCGGAGTTCGCGAGTGATTGACAGCCGGCTCTTATAGACAGCAGATGAATAGCAGACCTCAGATCAGCTCTTACTGCTTGTTTTCCTCCGGTCTTTGTAATCTTGCAGATGCCGTTAGGAGCACCGGAGGACACCGGAGGACACAGAGGCACATGATTTTTTTCAGGTTACCTGTTTCATGTACTACTGTCAGGATATAGCGACCATTTTATAAAAAAACTTTTTTAATCATATTTGCTCCAATCTCGCCTACTTCAGCTTTAATTTCAGGTGATTATACACTAAAGAAAACATAGTTCTGAATATTATATTCCATTTCTGCTAATAGATCCCCCTACATGCTACACACTGTTCCTCAAGAATTATAGTGTTGTTGCATTTTTTAAATAAACCATTTTTAATATTTGCGTTTTAGCCTTTTTAGATGCCAGGTGAGTGGGATTGGTGATGTACTTAAATTACTCAGTCAGAGGATTGTATTTGTGTTCAGGGTTAGCTGAAGTATCAGTGTTCTGGTTCTGTGTGGTGACCTTATAATCTCTTTCTCATCTCTCCCGTCCTCAGACCACTGGTTGAAAAAAAAAAAAGCACTTCAGCACATTCATGCTGGTTTCAGTGAGTCAGTGTACAGTAGCTGCATTTTCTGTTCCCTTTTGTGTGTGTCACCAGTGATCAAACCTGGCACTGCTGAAGTTTAAGTTGGACTCTGAGCTCCAGACACCATCAATAGACACTTGGAAGATTTGTGTCGCAGTATGTGTTTGTGGAGCAGTAGGGTGGGCGGACATTGTTTTTCTTTATTTTTTGCCATATGAATCTTGTGTCACCTGGGCAGAGAAGCAGAACAAAGCGAGAGAGAAAGAGAAGGATGGGCTGACATTTTCACTAGAAAGGGCAGCGAGAGAAGGCGACAGGCCAAGGTAAAGAGGCCACGAAAGAGCACTCCCCTGTGCTGCACCGTGTGTGTGTGTGTGTATTTGAATGTCCTGTAGTGGATTTTCAGTTTGACTTCTTCTTTCCCCTCTTCGCCCAGGGACATGGGCTGTGCAAGAGACATCCAAAGACCTACTGAAAAGGTCAAATCGCATCTCTCTCTGTCTCTCTGCTTAGTGTGAGCACTGTGGTCAGCACACAGGGGGAGTGTACACAGGTTGCACTGTCACAAACTATCCTTTAACCAGTGTATCATCTTGTTTCCCTTACACCACAGTTTCCTCTATCCTCAATATGAATCCGTCTCGCTGTCTCCGTCATGCAGATGTGGAGCAGGTTTTGACACACACACATTAGCCTGTTGTTACGCTGGCTAGACTAGATTTGATGTTGTTTTTTAACACATAGCAAGTTTTAGCATAATGCATCAGAGTTTAAAAAATACTTGGAACTTACACTTGCATGCATGCAAAAGTAGTTTCCTCATGCTTAAACCTGCAGTAGGCAGAATGTTTTTGGCATCATTGGGCAAAAATTCCATAATAACCTTTCAGCATATTGTAATTCAAGTGTTCTGAGAGATAACTAGACTTCTGCACCTCCTCATGGATCTGTTTTCCAGATCTCAACATGGCTGCCGGGTCACAAACTTTCTCATTTTACAGCTAAACAGTACACTACAAAATGTTTCTGGAAACATTTGAGGCGAGAAATAGGCATTACAGTACACAATCTTTTCCTAAACCTGACTAAGTAGCTTTGTTGCCTAAACCTAACCAAGTCGTTTCCTGTGAAGATGTAAGTTTATTTTGAAAAGACTGTATGCATTTAACGGTAGGAAATTGACACGTGTTGCTGGACATTCGTGGGAAAACGCACGAAAAATGAGGAATAACTTTTAAGATGTCATACGAACCGTAGTATGAGGATACGTTGCACTTTTTGAGGCTTGATGTAGGCTATAACAGGGAAGATGTAAATGTTGATGCCATTTGTTTTGGGCCAAGCTGTGGATGTAGATTTACTTGGATGCTGATACTTTTTTTTTCCTCTTAAAAATAACCGGATGAATAAGACAGAGAATCCATGAATCACAACACCTGCCTCCACAGTAGTGATGCCAGTGCTGTAAACATTGAAAAGCTCCCAGACTCTTTGGGTCATAGAGTCAGAATTCTGGTTAGGATGAGTCAGTGCTTATTTTTATGGCCCTGAAAGTCTAAGTGAACAGTATGTGTGGAGCTGGACCCTAAATCAGCAGTTGTATTAGCTTCAGCTGATATTTAGCAGTTGTTGACAAAATGGCATGTTTTGAGTATTCAGACATAAACCCTGCTCTTTTCTCAGGCCCAACGTAATAGGCTAGTGAAAAGGGGAGATTGAGGACAAAGAAGATTTGTGAAGGCCAATAAGGAATACTTGCTTGATGACAGGATGTTGAAATTTGCAATGTCATACTTGTTATTTAACAAAATGCTTCTGCATTGCATTTGTTGCTGAACGAGGATTGTTTGCGTGCGCATGTTTGCACCTGCGTGTCCGAGTACAAAGACAACCTTGACGTTAGCGCCACCTTTGATCTGTTTCTAGATAAATCACTGGTTTGTTTGTTCAGTGGAGAGTGCTTTGAAAATCACTGCCCTCTGTCTCTGCCTATTATGAATGTACAAAACAGGGTGAATGAAAATACAAAGCGAGAGGAAACGGAGACGCCACAAGTAATAAACATGACAAAATATTTGAGTCTGATTGTTGAAACAAAGAGAATAAGAATGTCTTTTCTTTTTCAATCTACTCTCTTAGATTTACTACTTCAATTGGATTAAAAAGTGATCACAATAATAGAAGAAATAGCTTCTCTACAGAGACAACTGAAACAACAACACTGGTGCATTTCCAGTGACGTTGATCAGTGTGCACTGTCCCTGATGTGAGATGTCCTAAAAAGGCCACTATACTAGTGGACATAACTCTCCAGGGTCTGTTAGATAGTTAAGCGCATGGATTGCTAAATATATACTTAAGTATTAGATGTTGAGGTGGTTTGAGTTTGAGGTTTTTCATCATTAAGGCAGTACAAGTTATCGGAGAGACCTTGATCACAGTAGTCAGTGTCTGTGAACCATCCATTATCAGTAATAACTGGGTAATTTCTCCATTTTGGCATTTTCCAAATGATTCCAACAGTTGGCCCTAGAGTTATGCTACAATATATGTTTAGGATATTTAAGATGCTAATAGTCTGACTTTGATTTTGGTCCACATAGAGACTCATTTTAGGAGGATTGTTATTAACATACATGTAAATAATAAGCAATATTAATAGTATTGACTCGTGTAGTTAAGTCTCTTAGCTTTGCTTAGCATTAATTTTTTTTTCTTTGAAAACTAAGTAGACTTTAAGCACAACACTTAGCATTTCTAGTCACCTTTAAATTCCCTCGAGCTTTCCAACAGCCCAGTGAAGAGTGTAAAGCCCAGAAGGTGTATGTCTGGTGGTTACAAGTCCTTGCTGCTGCAGTCTCACTTGGCGAGACCTCATCACTACCCTGCCTTCTCAGGTCTGCAGCACTGTCAGCTTTGCAGCGGCACTCTGCCCGCTGAATGTCCTCCTGTAACACCAACGCTGTCTGACTGAGTGATGAAGTTACGTGACTGGTCGGCCGAGTGTTGGAGTTTCCTCATTGGCCGTTGCTCTTTCAGAATGAAAAGGCGGTGAACAGTCCTTTATCCAAATGAGCCCGTACAGCGCGACGCGTCCGGCACACTAATCTTGGACCAAGCTGTCAAACTGGGCGATCTAGTTCTAAAATGAAACGAGATTCAGCAGTGGCATGGCCTATTTCTTGCTGGATTTAACATTATAGACATGACCACTGACTGTTTGTGTAACAATTTAGTCACAAATTCACAGACTGACCATACACTGTCCAGCTATATACTCGGTTTTGACCGAGTCTTGTTTTATATAAACTAGATTTGAAAAAGAGTCTATTTTTCAATCTGGTGCAGACTGAGTGTGTTACTGTATTCTGACTGAAGGGTTTCTTTTAAATATGACAGTCCTATTAAATGATTAACTGTACCCAGTTGCATTTAAACATCGTCAGTGTTTATTATTTTTCCATGACTTGCATATTTCCTTCAATATGACTCTTGCTTAGACTCGTATCAACCTCTGATTCCAGTATAAAATGACCTCACAGGTGTGACTTTTTAAGTCAGCATTTTAAAGCTTCTGCTGACTCTTTCATCTGAAACAACAAGGGACAAGCACACCCCATGTAAATGTGTGTGTTTTGTTTTTGTAATGTAGTGTTTATCTAGGCTACATGCTGTTTGTGAGTGTGTGCCTTTGTTTAACTGTGAGAGTGGGATGTAAGAGTACGGCACAATATAACCAGGGTCTGACAAGATAAGAGAGTTGCAGCATTGTGTGTATGTGTGTGTGTGTGTGTGTGTGTGTGTGTGTGTGTGTGTGTGTGAGAGAGAGAGAGAGAGAGGGATGAGAGAGGCTGACTCATTGACTCTTTGCTGCTCAGTGCTTGTTCATGCAAATGAGAGTGTGTTGACATGCCAGAGTCGGCTCGCAAAAGACAATCCATTAGCTGTCCGTTCCACCTCCCGCTATCCTTCTCTCCATCTTTCCCTCACGTATAACTCAAGTCCAGTGCGTCTCGTTCTCCTCGTGTTTCCCTCTCTCTCTCTTGTCCCCCTCTCTCCTCACTCCCCCCTCTCTTTCTGCTTCTATTTCCACCTCTGGCCCCTTCAGCTGTTTTTTCCTCCTTTCCCCTCCTTTCTCTCCTTTTCATCCACCTTCAGCTCCTCGTTGCCTATGGCGATAGCAACCTGAATCTGTACATTTAGATCATCTTAGTATGCAGAATGTGAACATCACAGTGTGTGCTGCTCGGGCCTGCCTATTATGAGGCATTAAAACGTTTACATAAACGTGTGCAGTATAATACAAAACCTCAAGCATGCATTAACACAAAATACACAAATATGCACACGGAATGACTATAGGCAATTCTCAAGTCACAAAGCTTCGGGAAGGCAATCAATAACAGTTTGATCCGAATAAGATTTTTTGAAATATTTTTATTAGGGCTATCAGTCGATTAAAATATTTAATCGCAAATTAATTGCACATTTTTTATATGTTAAAAATGTATTTGCATATCTGCAGTATTATGAAATGGGTGTCTGTTGTTTTTGTACGGTTTCAGCACCATACAATCTGTTTCCATGCCCTGATATATCACATTATAACATTTTAACAAGCATAGTTTTATCTGTGAAGAATTCTCAGAGTTACAGGTGAAGAACTACTACTAGAAAAAAGATGTTATTTCCTTGTGGTGACAAAGCAGTGAGTGACCTTGAACAAGGGCTCAGTGTAAATGTGTAACAGCCTGCTACAAAGAAGAATTACTACTATATACTGACTAGGACACAACATACTGACATTTTCTTACAGTTTGATGTGTTTTTATCTGCTTTTATAAAAATACATTTTACATGCCTTCTCTACTCTCTGCCTCCCAATTCATTTGTGGCTTCTTGTTGTACTTTTACTTCTTTCTGACTGTTTTTACCTTCTCATTGTGCTTTCATCTTCCCTTTTCTTTTCTCTGTTTTTTTCTATCCATCCAACTATTTCTAAAATACTATTATTTCTCATATTTTTTTCTCTTTCGTTTCCCACCTCGCTTTTTCCTATAAATAGAAATATCCTATATTTTATTTCGATGCTCCTACCCTTCCCCCTCTTTCTGTGTTGCTTCCTTTCCTAACCACTATGTTCATTTTGCCCTTCCTTCCTCCTTCATTCACTCACCTCCTCTTTCACTGTGCTGTGATGACAGAGATGCAGGCAGAAGGAGAGGAGAGTGCTGAGTTAAACACAGACGCACAACTAGGCCAACACAACTGCCTCTGGGGATGTGTGCGTGTGCGCATGTGTGTGTGTGTGTGTGTGTGTGTGTGTGTGTGTGTGTCCATGCATGTTTGTATCTGCGCATCAGTGTGAGAGTTTGTGACAGAGAGTGACAGAGAAACATAGACAGACACTGAGAGTAATCTGGTGAGACACTCACTGGTATAATTATACCTACTGTACATGATTAAAAAAAAGCAACAACAGTTGATAGATGGAAATCTCAACCTTCATTGTGTAACAGGAAAACACAATGAAACAGTTCTAGAAAAAAAACAGTGTGAACATTAATGGCAGTCCTCTTGCAGTCCTGGAAGGTTATGTCAGTCCTGCAGGATGGCTTAATGAAGTTGCTGGTCCTGATGCTGCGCTGAAAGGCATCCATAGACTTATAGTGTAGTGACCTTAGGGGGCTTTTTAAGGTTTACCTGATTAGGCATTGCTCCAGCTGGTGCTTGTCAAGTAAAAGTGCACCTTGCAATTTTTCATTTGAATGGCAAGTCGCAAGGCCCAGCTGCACAATCTGCATTGCTGGTCATATTGCTTGTAGCAAACTGACTTGTTATAAATCATAAACCTGTAACTAGCAGTTTCTTTCAACAGCATTTATTTTTTCCTTCAGATATACACACTGAATGTATAAAATATCATGGACATCCTTCTGATACTGAGTCGCAACCCATTTTCTACAATCCACATGTCTCAAAGCACATCTTTTCAAACCAAACTGCCATTTTCTCCTTTGTAATTAATATAAATTTAAAAGACCACATGGATATTTTCGCAGTCTCGGGCCATCATCCTTATCATTAGTGATAACATTATACTCACCAAGTTAATTGCTGAGACCTCTGGAAGTGATGAAAAGAAGGTGGAAGGGGAAATTATTACCCGTATCTTGCCCCGTCTGACTATTACAGCGATGTTCCCAGATCTCAGTAATTACTTTGGGTAAATTGCTATCCGAAATTATGACCAAAACTATAAAAATCCAATTTTTAATAAAGTGGAATTATTCTTCAATGTGGGGGGTCAATTTGTAATTTGAGCTTTTGAGTGGGTGTACTCGCATGATGGTTTCATAAACTCCCATATGCTGTGTATACTGTTGTGTGGGTGTGGCAGCGTGTGCAGATGTTAGGCAATGGTGCTACAGTAAGTAGGGGATAATGTACAGCGAGCCAGTCAATGTTGAGAAATAAACCCCGACAGGGCGATGTGGCAAACCCGACAATCGCCGTGAATGGGTTTATTTCACGACAATGACCCGCTAGCTGTACATTATCCCGTTTATTACACGGCTACTTAGTTAAGAAATCAATAATTTGACACAAAAATGGTCCTCCAGAGTCTGACATCAGGACTGCGTCCATAGCAACCGGTAGAACGCCGTGAACAATCAGAATCGACACTAAGCCGTGTAATAATGTTGACTAATAGTGCCTGCTAAACTACTGAATGTGTGTGTGTTTGTGTTCTGAGTCGGTCAAACAGTAGTTCATACACCAAGTTGTGTTTCAGGGGATGGGTGTGTCTTGAACTTGGACCCTATGGGTTGTAGGCTGCATATGTGTTTGCATGTGTGTTTATATGTATGTATGTCAGTGTTCCTGAGAAACAGACAGTCAGAGGCAACATGTATGTCTCCCCCACCGTTGGATGCATTCTGTGTGTTTGTGTGTAGGGAAATACTGTGTGTGTGTGTGTGTGTGTAGATGTAGACTGTATGTATTATGCAGACCTAGGAGAGCCTTGTGCTATAAATAAAACAGGGCTGCAGTGTGCTCACTGGCGGAATAATCTATCTGACACTATGGAGAAAGAGAGAGAGAGAAGTAATTGAAGAGACAGAGAAAAACAGAGAGAGGGAAAGACAGGCAGGAAAGGAAGACAGGTGGAGAGAGAAGGAGAAACTAAAGAAAGGGAATGAACAGGGGCAACTAGGATTAAGCAGGAGAAAGGGAAATCGTGCCCAGGGAGAAAGAGAAGAGTGGTTTATCCACGGGGCTTCTAGTAGATGTAGTTAGCAGCGTGAAACAGCTAAGAGTCATATTCAGAAGGGCAACAAAGTGCAATGCCCTTGTTTCAATCTCTCTCTCTTCTATATCTGCAAGGAATAAGAGGCAGTCTTTTTTGTTTATGCTGGTAGAACCTGTGTTACGGTGTGTTTCATCATGTTTAAGGGCTTTCGTGCAAAATTTCAATAAGCTATAGAACCAATTCTTATTCGCCAACAATTGCAATATTTATCATGTCGGCAATAATACTGCCATTGTTGGTAGATCTGCAGCCTTGGTAGTGTTGATTCAAAATGACCACGTATTTTGACAAAAATATCTGAAAAGTTTGCTTCTTTATTTGATTTTGATGTACATGATCATAGGTTGTTCAAGGACATTTGGATAGACTGTGTGGGTCAAACCAGTGACATATTGATGATGATAGGATTGTGTCCTTAATAACTAGGTCATCAGTTTACCCACTTTGTACAGGCGGCTCTTTCCATACACGCAAGCATGCATTATACATCAGACCTCGCCTTGCTACATGAAACTTATTGTTAACTAAATCACAGTAATCTGCTGTTGCTCTAATTATAACCTATGTTGTATGTAACATTGTGTGAGTGTATATAGTATGTGTGTGTATGCATACATGTGTATGTGTGCAGGCATATAAACATAGAAAGGCATGTTTGTGAATTGTTTTCCTTATTTGTACGCTTGTTAATGCATTTCCAAAGCTAAATCTGTTGCCACGACCTTGAGATGTTTCCTTAGACCTTCAATGAAGTTGGAGAGTGGAAAAAATAATTACATATTTGATTACATATTTTCTTATTTCTTAATTCACCCTTTCTTTCCCATTTGATTGCTCTGCCTGCCAGGTCATGGAGCTGAAGGGTCAGATGATCCATGTGCCCGAGTCCTGCTCGCTGATGTTTCTGGGCTCACCACGTGTTGATAAGTTGGAGGAGCTGATGGGCAGGGGCCTCCATCTGTCAGATATCCCCATCCATGATGCCACGCGGGACGTTATCCTGGTGGGGGAGCAGGCCAAGGCCCAGGATGGCCTGAAGAAGAGAATGGACAAACTTAAGGTAGAGTGGTTGGGACTTAATTCTGGGTCTATTCCTATTTGCAGTGCAGGACAACTGAGGAAACTTCAGTTTATCGAACCAGTTTGCCATCATGAAAAATTGCAGCGCTGTCCGTAGCGCTGAAACGGAGTATAGGAGATCGACAGACAGAACACAGTTTCTTAGTTCGGATTCTTATCCTGCTTGCTTTTCGTGGTTGTAAAGAGAGAGAGAGAGAGCTGAAAGCTGCGATCAGCTTCAAGCTTTATTTTTGTTTTCCATCATGTGAGTTGCGAGACAACTCACTGAAGTGAACATGTTAAATCCAGTGCATCGGCCGCACTAACTGATTCATAATAGCTGGAAGAACTTGGCTCGTGGGACTTGCTCTTATAATTTGCTTTCAAAGTACCCTTGAGCAAGTCGCTGAGTCTTGACCCAATCCTATACATCTGCTCACTGCAACGCTCTCTCACTGCAACTACTCCCCCAGGCCACTATTATAAATAGCTATATCTCAGTTGACTTGCCCGCTTGAACAATGGTATAGCACTGCATCAGAGCGATTTGGCATTAAGAGGCTCGCCCACAGACACGATTACGCATATGCAGATACACACAATCAAAAATAAATCAAATTAATACACAAATACATTTACATGCACCAGCAGTTTTAATTTGGCGCAGTACTCCCACATCTCTGCTTCGTTGTCATCAGTGCCTTCATCAAAGCAAAGCACACAGAACAAATACTCCTAATCTCCTCCTCTTCTCCTTCTCTCCTCTTCTCTCCTCTCCTCTCCCAGGCCACATTAGAGCGGACTCACCAAGCACTGGAGGAGGAAAAGAGGAGAACCGTGGATCTCCTTTATTCCATATTTCCGGGTGATGTGGCGCAGAAACTGTGGCAGGGTCAGCCAGTGCCCGCTCGCAAATTCGATGACGTGACCATGCTGTTCTCAGACATTGTGGGTTTCACTGCTGTGTGTGCCCAGTGTACGCCCATGCAGGTCATCTCCATGCTGAACGAGCTTTACACACGCTTCGACTACCAGTGTGGCATTCTGGATGTTTATAAGGTCAGTAGACAGAAAAATGCACACCATGTCTTCTTTATGTGATGTAGTAATACCTGTTGAGACAGGATGTTGGGACGAGGGTAGCAGAACCCGGAACAGAAACCAAACACTGGCTCTAGAGAGGGCCTTTCATGTTTTTATGTTACCTGAATGCCACCGTAGTTCTCTGACATGCTTTTGAAGCTGCAGTAGCGTGAGCCGCAGAGTACAAAACCGTGGTAGCGCCAGCCGCCGTCTGACTTCTGTTGCTCCTAAAGGATTGTAATTATGGTAAGGATGGCTTCTGAGCGAGGCGAACGGCCACGGTTTTGCATGCGGCGGCTCATGTTCCCGCAGTCTGGGAAAGGGAGGAGTGAGCTGAGGGGTACTCAGTTGGTTGCATTCTGCAACCACACCACTAGGTGCCGCCAAATCCTACATACTGTACCTTTAAGGGATTGCTTAAAAGTTGTAATGGCTTTATTGGTTTATGTGCCCACCTGTGCAGAATGAGGTCATCATAAAAGATAAATTGTTCACCAGGAAGTGACGGAAGTGTGTCGTTGTCTGTGTGTACTGGATATATTTGTGTGTGTGAGTGCACTCTACATGCGTATGCGCTACCATGAATGGGTGTGCTTGTGTTGTGGAAAAAGTAGCTGATTAATGGACAGCCTGTGGGAGCTTAACAAAGATGTGTCAATATTGTCCATCTGACAGTCTGGCTGTGGACCTAGTTTCAGTCTTCACTGTACTGTAGTCTGCCATCATTCCCTCTTTTCATCCTTACTTTCTATCATGAGATCAATATTTCTCTTCATTTCTACTCTTTCCACATTTGCTCCTCTCCCATCGTCACCACTGCCATCGTCTTTCCTCTCTATCTCATCACCTCAGTCCCTGTGACAATGACATATACTAGTTGCCACTTTCCCATAAAAACGTGCTTTTCCTCTGTTATCTCTCTACTATAGATGCCAGGAGAAAGAGATACAGAGAGGAAGGCAGAGAGATTGAGTGTATGTAAGAGGGTTTATGTGTATAGCAGTTGAAGAGTGAGTGTGTATGTGAGGAGAAAGCCCGAACAGGAGGACATGGTGAGGAGATTGAGGCCTCACATATGTTGCCATTGTCATGGTTACTGGCGAAATGATTTAGCCGGTGGCAGGCCTAAATGAGAGCAGTTTGTCTCCTAGTTTTCTTTTCCCCCTCCTCTTTCTCCTCTTGTGCCATCTATTTTTTTTCTTTATAAGGACCGTGTCAACTGTCATGACATCCAGCTCACTCCTTCAACTGGGAATATGGCAACACATCCCTGAAAGCGGCGCTCCTTCTTTGCTTTATTAACATTGGGATCATTTAGAATTTGGCTTTGGGAAGTAATTCAAGGAAGACTTGCTATTACAGTACTGCAATCTCTGGCATAGTAAGCCCAAACATGGACTAGGAATGACTTGGTATTCAAGGCTTAAATCTTAGTTCATCTGTTTGCAGCTGTTGTCAAGGATTTGGAGTGAGCTCATTACAGCAAATTAATTGCTTACTGTATGTGGGAAATACTGCGCTGTTGCTTACAAGATCAATTGAGATGTTTTCTCATCGGCAATACAAACACGCCACCGATAATTTGTCATGAATTTCAGCTGATAACGATGGCAACCGATTATCTCTACATACCGACTCATTAACATTTCATAGTTCTCCGGTTGTCCGGTATATCAAAGCCTGAAGATGCCCTGTTACTAAAATCTACTCTTTTGTTCTTTGTTTATATTGTTTATTCTTTATTGATCCTTTTTAAAAAAAATCCATATCATACTACATTGCATTGTTTTTCCACTGGTACTGTATAGTACATCAAGCATTTATATTTAATATTCTTCATGGTATCTTATAAATGAAATAAAATAAGGCCACTTGTAATGCCGTTTATAAAATTATGTAAAAACTGACTCTAAAAAACATTTAAGCTTCTGTTATCATTTTGTGATGGTATTTCAGTGATCTTCAGGATGGATGCCACGGCGTCAAGAATGAATGGAAATGCTTGTTTTTTTATGTTCGGGTTTTTTGGTCTCTCAGACTGGGTCAGAAGCAATGCAAGGTGCTGTAAGTGCCGAGATCCTCTCCAACTCTTATTGTGAATGATGTAGAAACAGACAGATACATAGCTCTTATATTACGAGAGGAATGAAGGAGTTGTTTTAATTTCTACCACTCAGTGGAGACGGTATGAGTGATTGAATGGCCACTTAGTTTCACACATCAGAACAGCCACATTTATTCATTTCAGTTTCTGCCCCTCCTCCTTCATTTCTCATACAGATCGAGACAATAGGCGATGCCTACTGTGTGGCGGGAGGACTTCACAAGAAGGTTGATAGTCATGCGAAGCCGATCGCACACATGGCTCTGAAGATGATGGAGCTTTCTGAGGAAGTGCTGACACCTGATGGGAGACCTATCAAGGTGAGTTTTTATTTTTTGTAACACCACTGCTGCTAGCACACGGAAACCAAGGCCTATTGAAGGAGGCTCGGACATGGGTGGACACGGGCCTTGGGGTATGGTGTATAACACATGCGCAGTGTAACTGGAGCTGCGGTCATGGGTTGCGATTGGCTCAATTTCGGCGAGTGCAGATTAGATTTTACTGCGCATGTTTTGTACCCCAAAGATATGACGCGTTGATGACGCGTGACCCAAGCTCTTTCAATAGGCCTTGACGGAAACTAGCCTAATAAGCTTAAATTGTTGCTATTTTATTAATCTGTGCATTCATTATATTTCCTATTCCCACTTCCTTTCCTTCCTGTATTATTTTGTTTGCTTCCCTTATAGTATTTTTTTTCCAGTCCTTCCTTTCCCCCATAATGGCACTGTTGTAACACATTTAGATTATGTGCCCACATGACTTGTTAGGAGTGTTCAGCGATCTGTATGTTTGTTTGCTTTGTCTGTTTATACATAATACTGATAAACATCGCGAAAGACTTCGAAAATTGCATTTTTTTAGTTAGTTGAAAGAGAGTATCAGTAGAAAACTGCATTTTAAAATGTAATTATCATTCTTTTTTTATTGGTGCCTTATTTGTTCAATAAAAGAATGGAAATAATTTCCTTACACTTTTTTAATTCAACAAGCAATTTGTTTTTTTTAGCAGTATATTGAAAGAGTTTATTTATTGCAAGTAATATCGTTATTCTATCGCGATATTCTATAAATGTTATCGCATATCACATATTTTCCTTATATCGTGCAGCCCTATTTATCGCCATGCATCTCTTTTTGGTGCAGAACTCTGCCAACTGTACTTTATTGCTTGTCTGACTCCTGTACTGTATGTTTTGCATACTGAGTGTGTGCATGAAAATGTGGTATACAGCTCAGGATTCCCCCTGAAGAAAAAGGTAAATTGTGTGTCCAACTGCTGGTTATAACTTTAACCTGGTGTGTGAACTGCAGTTCTGTGGTGGTTTTTTTGTCACAAATCAGCACCTGATTGGGCTGTTTGCCTCTACTGTTCCTAATTTTTTTCCCCCTAACATTGTGGCATCCCTAATTACCATGAAACCAAACGTACAATCAATCACCCGCTGAGCTGAATCACACAGAACCTGACACATGTTGTCAGATTGTGATTGGTTTTAAGAAATACAAACAAGCCAGAGCGTGTTTTTCCCCCATAGCAGAATGATAATGTGTGGAGCCAGACCTTTCTCTAGTCGTGACAAAGCGCTGTGGAGATATGATTGGCATAATTTCCTATACTTTGGTGTTGGAGATGGATGGATGGATGGATGGATGGATTGTGGAAAATGGGAAGATGAATGATATAGGTATGAGAGATATGAACTGACAGATGGGTGAATGATATTTTAAAGGATTAACTCAATCTACTCGATCGTTTTCATAGACACACTGACAGACACTGATCGAGAATTACCTCACTTGAAAAATCACGATTTTGCTATTAACTTTGTGTTACTTGGGATGGTCGTTCCCTCTACCTAACTCTAGTGGTTTTATTGCCTGAACCTAAGCAAGTGTTTTTGTTTACTTCACAACATTAAGCACGTGTTTACTGCGACCGAAAAAGAGTGACGCCGAGGGGTCTGACAAAGCTTAAGTATATGACGAGTTGGGATGAGAATGCATTAGGTCGTTCCATGTGCACACCATTATTGCGCACCGCTCTGTGTTCGTAGTCTGAGGGAGACACTGATCCAGATTCAGATTAAAAAAAAATATTGTAAGTATAAATAGCAAGGCATTGTGCAGCTTTGGATTGCACCCTCTGAGTGCTTAGTTTGTGATTGAAAATGTTCATCAGCTAGTTAGTTTTAAAGGAATACGACTTATTAACACATTGACTAAGATATTCAAAGCCTTTTGGAACAATAAGAAGGGTATTTATGTGCAGTGTGCATTTCAGTGAACTTTCAGTACAAAACCACACACTGTGATACCACATTCAATGTGAATTGGCAATTGTCATCCCAGTGTCTTGCATGACAAAAGCAAGAAAAGTCTCAGTACTATAATCCATCATTTATTTTATTTTTAATACATTAAGATCGCATTTCCTGTAGCTTTAAGGGGTTGGGATAATAGAGAGAGAGATTCTCTGTAACAGAGAATAGTTATAAATCCTTGGTGTTAATGGTTCAGTGGAGGGCGTTTTCATGAAATGAGGCAAGAGACATGGTGCACCTTAATAGTGTGTCTGTGTTTGAGTTATGCTTATTCTCTCCCAGTCAGCTGCATGTGTCATTCAATTAAAAACACTGTAGAATCAACAGTAGGGCGACACGCAGCCTGCCGTGTGTGCCATATGTTTATGTGTGAGTCCGTACGTTGGGGATGTTCCGATCAAATTTTTTTTGGCCACGATCCGAGTCCTTTACTATTGGTTAATACTGATCCGATATTTATATTTACCTAAATGTCGATTTATATGTATCTGACACATTGGAATAAGCTGTAGCCTTCTAAATTTGGCACATTTTATTTTTCATGAACTACTTGATCAAAATACTAAAGGCCCTATTAAGTTGATCAGCTGAAATTATTAATATGATATGAATACAAGTTTGACTGGAAGAATGTGACTCCTGAATTGACATGGTTGTTGTTGCAACAACAAAAAATCCTCTCTCGATTATTCAGTGGTGTAACAGAGGGATGCTTCTTCTCTTCTTTCTCATAAACAATCTTAGGCCGACTACTGACACAGGCTCGCAGAGAGTACAGAAACCTAGAACAGCCAAGTTTATTTTTGGCCCGTCATCAATTTACTCACAGAATTAACATTAATTAGTGACAGCCTATTATGACCCACCACTGGTGACATGTCATTTTAACCGGTGAAAGCGAGGGTCAGTGTCGGCTAACGATGAGAATGTTTTGCACACTGATCTTTGCCAATGAGAAAGAGAAAAGAGAAATAACGGACTCAATACCGTCAGAGCTTTGCAAAAATGTTTCCAACCCAGGTGTCAGAAGTTCAGAACAAACTCCATCACTGGTGCAACCAAATCATATTTCACGTTCACATACTTTAATTTTCCTCTCTGATTTGCCGTGAAATGCTGCGCTGTAGAGTCTGGCTCTCTAGTGTCCGTGGATGTTTCTTAACGTGGATGCATTTGTGTTTACAGTGGGAGATGATTGTATATGTGCCTATATGTATGCCGTGTGGGTGTATGCATGTGATGTTTTGTTCTATTTATGTACCATATGCTTCTGAGTGTGGTGTTTGCGTGCGTGTGTGTGTGTGTGTTTGTTTTCAACTGTCTAAGCTTTGTTACTCTAGTCTACTCTCTCTCTCTCTTCCTCACACATTCCCCTTTTTATTAATTCTGTCCTCATTTCCTTTTTTTCCCTCTTTCTCCATTTTATGTTGTATCAAGATGAGATATGATGTTTTGGTTTAGCTGTGCTTACCGTGTATTCACCTTACACAATCTCCCAAAGGTTGCTTGGTTGACATTATTGCAGGAAACATTTTTTTTCCAAAAAATGGGTTACTCTTTTCTTTAGTTTATGTTAGGTCTGCACATACAAGTGCTGTATTTTACCCGATCCCTGAATATAACAACTTCCTTTTGGTTTGTTTTTTTACCCTCACGGTTTATTTTTGCATGTTGGCTTTGGGACATTTAAAACAGTTAGAGGAAACGCATGTGTCCCATTTATCAACTGCAGTAAAATGGCACACACTTTCTGTGAAAAAAAAAAAAGTTTTAAAGGTAGAACTGTACATGTTGCTGTGAGTGTTGATCCACCTTCAGACGGTTATCATACTGCTTGGATTATAGTTATAATAAGATTAACGTTAACTCCATGGCATGTGTCCATGTGGAACAACATTTAACAGTATTTTATGTACTTACGGAGTTAGATAGAGAAAGGCAAGCTGCGTATATTGTATAAGATGAGTATATTAAGTAGGGAGGGAAGGAAAGAGGCACAGCTGAGGGAATTGAGTTCAAACCACTCATGTTAATTCAGTAGAATGAAAAGGGAACACAGGATATGATTTATTTATGTCTATCCTCAGTCCAGTCTCTGTCAAGGTCGACAGTCACCCTTAGGCTGCATTTGGTAGCTTTATGGGCCCGAGTGCTAACTTGCAATGTCAAAAGTACGAGTCAAAGTCATTAAGTTGCATTTAAATTCTAGTTTGCGCAGGTTATGAGTGAAACAGAACCCACAGATGAAGCATAGCGATGGAGAATTGCTGTCATGTCTTTCATTTTACTGTATTCAGTCGTATTACAGGCTGGTGATATTCTATATATCTTTCTTACTGTGAACTATACTCTCATGAAATAACGAAATAGCCCCTTACAAGTTCACTACAATGCTCTGTTGTGTCAGGAAATGACTGAGCCTTTTTTATTTTATTAAACTACATATTTTATATATTCAGAAACATTAAATGACTGCCACAGACATGGAAGGTAATTCGGGAAGAATTAAACTTAAACTTCATTTCAATCGTCACACAGGTACACTTTGACATGTGGACGGGAGGAGCCAGGGACTAACTAACTGCCAACTTTATGATAAAAGGACGACCTGCTCCACTTCCTGACACAGACTAACACGTAGTTGGTTTTGGTCTTTTTTTGTCGACAATGAAATAAGTATAGAATAACAGCAGCCTTGTCGTTTAAACATCACAAATCTGTTGAAATGATTGAACCTGTTTTTATCTATTTTTGAGAAGACTTTGCAGATTTTTTTTTGATTTTTTTATTTGCAACTGAGCTGACTTGTTTAAAAATACACACAGAGAATGACACAGATAGGAACAAAAGGTATTTGTGTGAGACAAGCTCTAAGACAGATAGCTGCTGAATAACAGACAGGACACTGTTCTGTGAACTGCTGTGCTCCTAACATTGTCCATTTGTCTCAAAATAGAAAAGCCTTGCCAAGAATTTTTGGCCTGCTCTCTTGCTCTTCCACTTTCTCTCTCTCTCTCTCAGTGTCTTTCCTCTTCCCCTCTTTTTATTACCCCCCCCCCCCCCTCCTCTCCTTCCCTCACTCTCTCCTCCGCAGCCTCTCTCCAACTCATTCCTTTTATATTCCTCCTCAGTTTCTTACTTTATTTTCCTCTCAGTTTTTACTCCTGTCATGCTTTTTTATATTTTGTACTCTCCGTTATATGCTCTCCTCTTTCTTATCCCTCCTCACTTCGTGTTGGTGTAAAGGGGAGTTATAGAGATATTCAACACTTCAGCATGATAAAATGCTGTTCAGTGAGTGCACTCAACTCCGGCCAATGTTGCACTGTTATGCAAACTAGCATGAGAGCTGTGAGAAAATGTTTAGTGAGAGAGAAATGGGAGAGTGATCCGGGGACGCAGAGAGAAAATACAGGAAAACGTAAACTTTAGGAGTGAGATGTCAAGAGAGAAACACATATAGAAACCAAACAAACACAAGTTGTTTTTCATCTATATTACTGCTTCCATTTCAGGCCTGTAGCATGATTTTTTTGCATGTGTGTGCTTGTCTCTACAAGTGGGTGTATGAGTAGGTGCGTGGATGTGGATTTTAGGGATGTAGTGCTTAACTTGTCACTGCTAATATTGTTAAAAAATGTTTTTATGTTGACTTATGTCCACCAAACATACATTACACCAGCGGTATCTGAGCAGTATCATGGATTCAGAAATGGTCAGGGGCTTGTGTGTGTGATATGGTTTGTGTACAGCAGCTAAAGTACACTCAGTTACCACTTTACTACACCTGGCTGCCACTAATGCAGTCTAATATAACAGTCTTGCAATAAATCCCCCCATCATGAAGGTTATAATGTTCAGCTTTTGTCCACCTTTACTTTGATCTTTAACGTCGGGTGGCTGTGTGTCTGACCTCTCCGGTCGAGCTTTCACTGCGGGGCAGCAGGTTTCCACTTGACGCCGCTGCGTAGCATACACCGGCTGTGACCGCTCCGTTCTCTGCATGGCGATTGCCTCATTAACGTTATGGTTCCCTATTAGCATTAAATATTGCCAAATAGAGGCTTTTGCTTTTCGCTTTGACACCAAATCCTCCGCCATCGTCTTGTCTGTCAACTCTCTCTCGTCCCGTGTGTGTGTGTCTGTGACTCCTGCTACTCCATACGGAGCACGGACACTACTTTCACTTTGTAGCGCCCGTCGTCTGATCATGTATTGACAACATAGCAAAAAAGAGCAAACGACGGTGGGGACGGAGGGCAAGTAATGTAATCGGTGTATGCCCGAACACCAGTAACACCGACTACCGCAGCAAGCCTACTAAATATACTAAATAACAATACCACCTCTCTGTATAATGGAGTACAGTTCGACAGCACCACACACTGCATTCTCCAAAATGATCATAAAGTTGAATCAACTCCTCTCTATAACCTTCATGAATGTAGGATTTATTACAGGACTGATGTTTCTGACCGGATTAGTTTTAGCTAGATGTACCTAATAAACTGGCAACTGAGCGTACACGAAACAACTCCATCTCTATCCCCACCGCTGTATCCTTCTGTCAGCTTGGCCAGAGGCCACAATGTGATTGGCCGTCTGTGCTGCTGCGCCATTTGCTCATTGGCTCGCTGAGGGCCATGTGCTGCGGATGCTGACTCACCGCGAAAAGGAGGGGAAGAGTGTATTGTGTCTGTGTTTTGAGACTAAGAAATAAAGAGGAGAGTGGGCGCTGGATGCAGATTTGTTTGTGTGTGTGTGTGTGTGTGTGTCTGTGAGTGGTTGTCTGTTGTAGAGACAGACATACAAGTGCACGGCCATCTGTGAGCAGTTTAGCTGAAAAATAGGTCACGCTAGTGCACCTACCAGCCCTTTCTCCCTCGCGCTTTCTTTATCTCTCCTCCTGAGCTGTCAAGGTTTTGCCATCTAATTATAAGTTTATTTTTGCGTCTCTGTATCTCTCTCTCTCCATTGTCTTCCTTTCTGTCTTTCTGTCTGTCTGTGCTCTTTCTACCCCCTTTGCCTGTTGTTGCCATGACTACCTCGCAGTGTGCTGACATGCACACAGTAGCGTTGGATACCTGGGTGATGAGATGCTCAAGTAGATCATTAGGAATCTACCGGGTTCCTCTACCTTTTGTGTGTGTGTGATGACTTGTTGTTCCCAAATGGAGGAAATCAATAGTTATTCGAGTGGCCATGAAGTGGCGTGGTCAAATTGGAAATGATGGCTAGATAGCTTTCACTCTGCCTCCAGCCGTTAATAGATTCATACTTCAGCCAGATTATAATATGAGCAGCATGTTGCTGCCCTATATCTGCTACCAAGAGGAGATGGAGGCAATTATTTATTTGATTAATTTTCCTCTCTCGCTCTTGCTATTTTAAGATTTTCATCAAATCTGCTGCCACGGGATATCAGATTAGATAATAACAGCCACACTATTATAGAAGTTTGATTGCCACAGTGCAATTTCCATTCAGCGGATCAATGCGCACATAGCACTTGTGGTTCAAAACAACATGGCCTTTGTGCTGCAGCATATGCGGCACATAAATGAATGTGATCAGTTCAGCAGGGAGATATGATTTATGAATATGAACATTCACAGCAGTGCCAGGTATGTTACAGGTTAGTCATTGTAGATGCCAGGTGCCAATGTGTTTGCTGATAACAATCATTCTCTATTGATTCATCCCCCAATTATTTTCTCTATTAATGAATCTTAATTTATATATAGTCAGATGACAGTGAAGCCCATTATAATTTCCTGAAGCTCAAAGTGATGTTTTAAAATTGCGTGTTTTATCCGATCAACATTCCAAACCCCAAATATATTCAGTTTACTATCATAAAAGGAAAAGGAAATTATCAAGTTGGAATCAGTGAGATGTTTTGCATCTTTGTTTGATAAGTGACTTAAATGATTAATTGATTATCAAAACATTTTTTGTTGATCAATGAATTAACTAATTATTTCATATCTAGATCAGCAATTAAGCTGCATGTACTTACAGTGTAAAGAAATTTAATTTAATTTATTTGTTTATTTCATAGGGACAAAGCACATTAATGAACATCTGTATAAAATACAAGATAAACATGCCGCAGTTAGCAAGAATGTACAGATAAAAATATACAATACACAAGTAGAAAAGAGAAAATACATTTTGCAACAAGTGAATTAATATGGAGGGTGTGGAAAAAGTATTGTAGACACAGACTTATTTGAAAATACAATAATGACAGCAGCAGCATAACTTCCATTTTCAGGCCAAGTGCATGTGTGTTGTCGAGGATTGTACATGAAACACAATTTAAACTGTTTGTACTTTAAAAATCCTGCTGGTTTTGTTGTTGTTCTGATCTCTCTCCCCTTCTACCTTTCTCTCTATGATATTCTCCCACCACCTTCTTCCTCCCTTCCTCTCTTAGCTAAGGATAGGTATCCACACAGGTTCTGTGCTGGCCGGTGTGGTCGGTGTTAAAATGCCACGTTACTGCCTGTTTGGGAACAATGTGACACTGGCCAGCAAGTTTGAATCGGGGAGCCATCCGAGGTGTATCAATGTTAGTCCCACAACTTACCAGTAAGTCACGGCACCGCACGTACACACAACGAGATGTGCATGTACACAAACGTAAATGTGATCTTGTTTTTAACTATGCAGCCATGACAATAAATGCTTTTTAATGGTAATTTATGTAAGCTTCTCTCCTCTTCTCAACAGGTTGCTGAAAGATGACCGCTCTTTTTCATTCGTCCCTCGCTCACGGCTGGAGCTCCCAGATAATTTTCCCAAAGAGATCCCAGGGACGTGTTACTTCCTTGAGGCGGGGACGTCTCACAGCCATGCCTCACTGACCAGCTCTCGCTCCGCTCCCCCGGCCTCTATGAGGAAAGTCTCCTACAGCATTGGGACCATGTTTCTCAGAGAAACAAGTTTGTAGGTCCCGTACACAGACTAGGATACGCAGATATTCAATATGTGAGAGGCTGGATTTGAACCTGTGGAACATGCAGGAAACGGATCACACGGATCTTTGGATATGCATATGCATTCTGTAAAAACTTGGATTCGGACCTGTGGGATTACCTATATAAATGAAACTTTAAAAAAATTTTCTCATCGTAGGTGTAAAAGAACAACATGCCCTCATTACCCCTGAGCGAGGGAGATATGGTTCAAAAGACTCGAGGAACAGCAACTGCGCTAGTCTCACATGGACCCTTCCCCGAGGAAGTGTACTGATGGGGTCAATTAGCAGAGAAACCTTAATATAAAACGTAGTGATCTAGCTGGATTCCTCAGCTCCATACCTGGTTTCGACTTCTCTCCAGTGGTCCTCTCTCCCCAAACGGCACCCTGATGTTGGTCTAGAGGCAATGCTAGGAGAAAACCTGGAGAGAGAGACAATTCACATGACCAGTGTTGCACTCATTAGCAATTAAATTGCGCAAACAGAACAAATCCGCTTTCCATTAACAAAGTGGATGCAGAGGAACGAAGTTGTATGAACTTTAAGAAGATGGCAACATTGTGGCAAATGTTCGCTGTGCATCATGGCCTCTTGTACAAGGAAGACCACTACTGAAGAACAATACAACTCCTCTTCCTCCCTTTCCAACTGTCCCTAAATCATGTCATGCTTTACCAAACGTACTTCTAACATCCGCTGCTCATTATCCATCCGACAGCCTAGGACCAGTTGGTCGGTGTGGGGAGAGACGAATGAGAGGTTCAAACAAGGAGATAGGTTTGAAAAGGGGGTCATCAAAGGACAAATGCCAAAATCGCTAGTCCTAAGCTGATTTTAGAACCTTTTCTGCTTCTAACCCACAGCAAACTATAACCATCCAGCCATTTCATTGCAGGTAATGTGTGTAGGACTGATAATTATTCCCAGCTCAGTGCCTTTTTACTGTTCAAATCAGGACAAAATACAAGAGGGGTTCATTTTGAATATTTGAAAAGAAAAAAAAACAACACAAGGAGCGCTTCATTTATCTTGTGTTTCTACTTGTTTTAAGACATTTTTATGACACTTTATGTACACTGGAGAGTGACAGATTTGAATGACATGTGCCAAAGGTTATGAGCCACATTTGCAAGTCACGACGGGCGCCTTATCGCACCACGCCACCAGGGGTCCCGACTAGTTGTGTCTTTAATTTTTTAGACGGTCATGAGTGACTGGCAAGATAAATCAAGCGCTCCTCAAATAGTTCAAATATTTGAAATTCTACTCATCTGTTTTTTTGTCCAGATCAACCAATAATACACACAATGTAGCACTACTAATATAGTGCTATACTAACTTGTACACATAGTCACAGTATGCATGCTTGACACGGTTCACATTTACATACATAATCTTTTTTAATTGCATTGCATTTTTACCACGTGGATTTAACAGTATACACTAGCCCCATGTAAATGTAACCATCAGGATTCAAATTCAAGTCTACTAGATTGCTGGTAGACTGAGTATGATTTACTAGTGGAAATTAATGACTAAAAGTGGAAATATCGGGCCTTCCAAACACGTCTGCGTAGCTCAGTAACCCAGACGAGGGAAAATAAGTTTTGTCTAAGAGAATCTTCATAAACTGTCATCATAAAGGAAGTGAAGGGTTGAAGTTGGATAGTCTTTGAATATTTTATTTTATATTTTTGGATACTTGTTCTCTTTGTTTGCTGACATCACATAGATGTGACATCAGTGAAGTACAAATCATAGTTCAAGTTTGAATAGCTGGCTGTTTCAGGCCCACAAAGAAAAAAAACAACTATTTGTAGGAGACATTAGATGTTGATAGATGTGTTTTATTATCAAACGAAGTACACAGCGAATTGTCAACATCACATCCTAATTTTAATTCATTATTGATGACAAAACAAATTCTGAAATAATCTACGTTGTTTAAATTTGAATAAGTGCTACTACCTGTGGTATACTTTTCCTCAATTGTACATCACAATATGGCTTGAGTCACTGACAAAACAACTTAATAACTACGGAACAATGGAAAACTCCAGCACAGGTTTTAATTCACTTTTAAATCACAAACCTCCACCAGGAATGAAAAGGGAATAGCATGATGCAATTTCACTACATCTTGCCAAATGACATACTGGCTGCTGAACCTCTGAAAGATCAAATGAAATGTGCCAATTAAATTCTGAGACGCCACCAGCAGCACAGGCTAATCTTGCTCAAGCAAAGGATTCGGTTCCTGCTGTCTGCTGTGTACATTCAGTTGTTAAAGGGCAGGACCGGCACATTTTGACAGCCAAACACTTTGTCAACTCACTGGCCTCGGCGGGGATTCAACGGGAAAAATGTGCTGGCTTTAATATGTAAAGCAGAGCTTGTAGGAAAACATCAGAAGGGTAAATTACTTGGGAAGCGAAAACTAATGCGCATCTGGCCGAAAGATTCACCCACTAAAGGGCATTGTGCCCTCTAACTGAGATTGACACCAGCATAACAAAGCAATGTGCCATATATGAAAGAAAGGATGGGAGGAGGGCAAAATAGAAATATCAAAAAGATTTCCTTTCAACCTGCCAGTGTTTGAACCAGAAATCGTTTACAAGTGCTAGTTTAGGTCATAATTGTCATAAATAATTATAACAACTGTCATCAGATTCTCTGACAGCAGTAGCTATCCTGATCAATTTTGGCAATGAAAATAGACATTTATGAGAGTGTTTTTTTCCACACACCCCAGAGTCTTATCCACATTTATTGTAAATGAAAATATATCCTATTTTCAAAATCGTTTCCTGTCGCTTTAAATATACTATGCAGTATAGAATTAATAATGGAGTAGACAACAATAACACCTAAAGATAATCAAACACTTGGAAGCATAGTTTTTAGCCTTAAAATATCAGGCATTGTAACACAATGTGTATTAACTCCTAATTAGGTTCCATTGTTTAGTGGGTCAGCCTTGTAATCTTAAGCCTAGAGAATTTATCTACAGTATAAATTAATTTAGAGACAAGTTGCAAATCAAAATTCAGTAGATTATTTTTTTTTGTTACACCTCTTAGAAAGCAGCATAATGTTGTTCACATTTGAGTAATATTCATGTTTTTTGTGACATTATAGAGAACCAGAATCTGCGACACCTACCTACCTGTGACATCAGTGAAACGTACATCCTGTATATGTACACAACAGTGGCTCAGAAGTTTAGCACCTTCTCTTTAATGCTGACATGCCTGCCTAACAAAAGTCCAATAGGTTCAATATACTTGCCAAATACACTAGAGAATGGTTCACGTTTTACAAAAGTATAAATATAATATAATAATTTGGGAGGCTACATGGAGGCCGGACCTGTAAAATGAAGTGTTACCCTCCAAAGTACCAAGTAGACATGATTAGATATTTGAATAATGTTGAGGAAGTACCATTTAATGATGTTCAATTATTACTAAAATATTAATAATGATAGTCATGGTTGCTAGTGTAGCTGACTACCTGCCATTGCAAACCTGGTCTTCTGTGTTTAACCGTACATTAAAAAAAATCCATGCATGGACACTACTATTTATGTAACTATTGCAATGTATCCAGCAGTAAAAAAAACAACTGAATTTCCTTAGGGTCCCCATATTGTAGATGAATCACTCTTAAGTGTATTTGACAGCTGTGTTATTGAGCCTGGGGTTGTTTTTCTAACACAGACTTTCACATATAGAGACCATCCGGGCCATATTATACAATGCATACATGCATTAATATGTACTAAATAAATCTGTTGTAGCATAAATGTAGTGCAGGTGTCATTTACATTCAACTTCAGTGCTGCCTGAGTTCTGCATCTCGGCTAAATATGGACACCAGCGTTACACCCACGCAACTTGTGTCCACCGCTCATGTCTCCAAGTCTTTAAATTCTCAGCATAATATTAAACGTTCGGTCAGATCTTGCAGTTATGAGGGTGTTGCGGGTACTGGTTCTCTACAGTGTTTTTGTCATAATGGACCATTGCACTGCAGTGCATACTGTAAGTCACTTACTCATACACACAGTTACAGTGGCAATACAAGTGAGCTGTATAAACTGTGTCAAACAAAGAACATAAACTAATGTTGTCATGAGTCTGAGGTAAGTGTGCGAGAGTCCAATGTCCAGTGATACAAAACCAAATACATCCGTAACTCCAGCAACAATTGTGTATGTGTGTGTGTGTGTGTGCGCTTGCCTGTGTGAGTCGGTCTGTGTGTGTGTGTGTGTGTGTGTGTGTGTGCCAAACAATATAAGAACATATTCAGTTTGCAGATGTACAAACATAATAATTTGTTAATAAAGGCCTATTGTACCTGTAACAAATCTGTACAATTTAGATCTATTTAATATATAAAACTGAAAAATGGAAATTGTAATAAAATTAGCAGATTTTTCTTTTGGTATAATTCACAAAATGATTTGACGTTATCACATTTTTCACTGCTTTGTTGCTTTGTTGTTTTCTATTTCAGATACTTTATGTCAGTATATGTGCCATCTAAAGCCAAGCTGGTTTTCACAACATGCCAGTGTCCCACAAAACCTTCCCACCCTCAAGTAATGTCTTCTTTTTTTTTTTTTTTTTCAAGAATTAAGAAAGACTTGTAGATTTTTTCATTGACACTATTGTACTTTTTTTCATTCCACATCAAATTTTGAATGGTTTTCTTAAATGATGGATTTATGAAACATTTTCTTCAGCTGAATGAGCATGACGCTGTCATTTTTATTGAAAAACAAAGTTGCTTAACAGATGTTTTTTGCAGGACATTGTTGTAAACTGTCTTGTTGCCAAGATCAACTTCACCCCCACTGACTTGCAGTACAACGGGTCTAAGCTGATGGGAAACTAGTCCCCTTTTGTTTAACATTAGCCTGGTTTTAACAGCAGAAACAAACACGGTGGATGCTTGCCATCCATGTCCAGGGTCCACAAAAAACCCCAGCCCTCCTAAAGGATGCACATTACTCCCCCGATCTCCAGTCTATAAAGCTTCACCCACATGAGAATAGTAGCTTCCATAACATTTGTTCACCAGTTTAGTTTAAAACTAATAAAATATTTGTGACATTTAAGAATCTCACTGGGATCTCTCTCAGACGCCACTATGGGAACCACCGGGAAATGTCACGTGTCAAAGATCTGGTCAGTGTTTTGTACTTTGATGTCATGTTTTAAGCATACAGAGCCGACCCTGGACATGAACCCTGTTTGACCCTGTCGTTGGAATCAGGTGTGTATGTGGAAGAGGCTTGATGACAGCTGTGGTTTCTGACTGACATTAAGGGCACATCTTCTGTCTAATATGATGTAAATAAAAAAAAAACACCAAGTATCTTTAATAAGGAAGAAAGACTGTGGCTGTTATTGTGTATACATGCATTTACACATTCATATGTGACTGATGAACATGTTTGTCTGTGAGGATGCATTTGAATGTGTGACAGTGATAAAAGTGGGAACAATAGAGTAATATAGATCTTCAAATTAGCATTAATTTCTCTTTTTAGGTTTTGTCATTATGCTGTAGCATTTTTAAAAAGACAGAGTTTGCATGTATTTATCAAATGTGTGTAGATTACATAGATACAAACACAAGGGATACTCTTCCATGAGAAAGATTGAAATATAAGTTTTATGTTATTCTGAGGTGACCTCTCTCATTGTTGAAGCAAGTTTTTCCATACGACATTTATAGGAAACTCTAAACACCGGAACTGTTTCTGTATATCAAGTTGAGATTGTGTGTAAACCTCATCAATGTGATTTTTAGTTTTTCTTTTTGGATGTTCAGGCGAGGACTAAATCTGCAATAACTGATTTATTTGGCCACATGCGGGCAGCAGAAACAAGTTGTGAACACTGATGAATTATCATCTTTTAAGTTGATATGGCAAACTTTCGCTTATTTATACTTTCAGTTACGGATCAACGTCAATCATTATGTTTCTGGCCACCTGGTGAATGTAAGTCCAATATTTTCTTTTCTCTCTTCTACTCTCTTTTAGCTCTGTTTTTGGTCTCCACCAACTCCTGAGGGAAATATCTGACTCTTTAGCTGCTAAATGCTCCACTATGTTCACCAGCTAGTCTCTAACTTTGTCTATCTCCTATTTGGTGCTGAGCATGTAGTGCAAAGTGGGTTTTTAGAGCTTTTTCACTGAAAACAGCTGCCGGTTGTAGTGGAAAACGATGCTATGAAAGGGAACCAAAACAGTAAAGTTGCAGGCCGGACAGCTAAACAATGAGCAATGTGGTGATAATTCTCTGTATGTTTCATCATCACAAATGACCCCTTTCACGTAGTCATTTGATATATTGTTAGTATAAAAATATCCAGATTAATCCAGAGTAACCTAAACTGGTTTCTCATACGTGGTTTTAAATAGATATAGATTTAACCTAGTTTTGAATCCAATGAGCTGATTTCCTGAAAACTGAGTTCCTATAGGGCTAGATAAAGGATTTAATTCCAAAGGACCTATGGTGCCTTCATATGGGGTCGTGTTTACCGTGTTCACGAGAAGGGTCCATATGAACGCCCCCCATCCCCCCTTCTGTCTTTGTAGGTTTCAGCTAGTCTTCAGGTTTGTCCCAAATTTAACAGAGGTCTGGTAGTATGATTGTAAACCTGTCATTTTCCCCCCTGCTTCCACTATTTTATCAGTTTTTACTTCCAATTCCACCAAATGATCTGCTTTTTGTTATCTGTCCCAGCTTTCATGAGCACCTTCGGCACTGTGCTCATGCTCTCACTAATGAGGTCTAACACAGGTGGTTGAAATTAATCTTGTTTAAGTCTCTAGTACTCACTTGTAGAGCACTGGTGAATAAGTAAAAGATGCAAGCCAACCAATTTGACTGTTCAGGGAGGCTTTCAAACTGTGTTGATAATTTTCAGCCTGCATGCAATATTCAAAATGAAATTGGTTGCCATGTAAACTACGGTAAGCAGCAGAGTTTTTTTTTCTTCTTGTTATCCTTGTGCAGCTCTTTGTAGAAATCCTCTCAGACAGAGCTCCTTCATTGGTAAATTACTAATAACAGTCAAGTAACACTTAAGCCAGAAACCTGCAAAATGTTCAATGACAATTTCAATGACGTTGTTAATTTCCCTCTCATGTATTCTCATAGTTCACCCTCTTCTCTGTTCATCTTTATCTCCTTGTCTTACCTCCAGCCCTCCACCCGTCCTTCCTCCCTTTATCTTTTACCCCCTATCACCCTGTATATGCAAATATGTGCCCATTACACTAATTGGCTATGGGAGGCTTGAATACTTTACATGGACCATCCTCACTGCACAGACGAGTGAGTATGGGCTGTGGCATAACATCACACAAGCTAACGCAGTAATGGAAACACACACACACATTGAAGGTATGAATGAGTGAACAAAGGTCATGTAATTTACACACTGTGCTTGTCATATTAGCCAAATGAAGCAGGGACGAGTTATGGGGTGCTGACAGTATTACGGTTTGACAGGGAGTTATGAGGGTGGCGTGGGGTTAAGGTGTGTGTACTGCATGTGTATGTCAGACCACTCTGCATCAGAATGAATTATGTGGCCATTATTCATGGATGCATGTGTAGAGGAGATGCTCTTTGATCTCTACGTGTCTGTATTGAAGAACATTGAGTGTGGTTTGGTATGTTTTTCAGCTTGACCTTTTAGGGGAATTTCTCCTGTAACCTTAACAAAATAGTTTTGTTCAAATGATATTTTTTGACTTTTTTTCCCTGGATGTTGTCCTGGAAGGTCAGTTCAATATAGTCGATATAAAAGAGTAATGTCTACCTGAGCAGAGAATGAAGTCACTTAGTTTTTTTCCGCTGCTTTCAACTGTATTACATAGTCTTTATCAGTGGATGGAGTTTGTACTTGTCATGCTGATATGATTATGATTTGATCTATAGCAGTTTTAGTACTTCTCGCCTGTGTTGGCTACTGTAAGCAGACCTTTAAAGAGTAGCCCAACACTGAAGACCAAAGAGAAAAATGTATTTAAAAACAGAATGTACAACGTCTCGGTCTTCATCGACCTTCATCACATTAACGTTTCAAGCTGTAAACATGTAGATGAAGATATATGAAGAAGGATTGACCTTCATCTTGTCAGGTAATAAACTGTCAGACCAACTCACTAACAGGGCGTGTTCGCTCACACCCACTACTAGACCGCCCTGCCAGCCTCCCCGTGTGTGTGTGTGTGATTGCAAGTGTATCTGTGTGCATTAGTTCAGTGGAGGGGCGTGATCCTCAATAATGAATCACTGCTGCTTTCTCACTTGTTTTCCTCTTTCATCTGTCCTCTCCTTCCATCTTTCCCTCGTCCATCACTTACTACATTTCTCTCTCTCTGGCTCATCACTCTCTCTTTCTTCCAAGTCCCTCTCTAATCAGCGTGCCCATAAATAGCTCTGTTGTTACGCTATCTTTTTTTCATCCCTTCAGCTGAATGCCAGTAAGATATTTTAACATTCAGACCGTGGCTCATGTACTGATTAAAATCTCCTTATTAACTTCCCCAAAATCCGCATTTAAGCACTGCTGCTCTGCAACAGATTTGACGATACAGTGTTCACTATAATTTTGCTTGTGGTGACGTGACATTATTCAAACCCACGTGATTTTATTTTTAATTACAGGTATAATATATATGCCACTCCAGTGTGGAATAAGATGACTTTAACAACCCTGAAACGACATAAGAGGAAGCAAGAGAGGAAAACAATATGTGTAACTGTTGAACAATCTTTATAAACAGTGAAAGAGAAGACAGACAAACTGAAAGCTCACATGACTTTATCCCAAACAAGCAATAATCCACATGTCCTGTCTTGCTCTGACATTTTCCACCAGGGTCACCAGAGTGGAAAAGAGATGAGCTGGATTGGGGATTAGTGTTGATCCATGCAAATTAAAAGATCACAGAGGCAAACCTCACAAGGCCGTGTGAGTAGGAAGCCCTGTGAGTGAATCTGCATGTGTCTGTGTGTGTGTTTACAGTACTAGTGTCTCTGTGTGACAGCTTGTAACCACCATATCCCTTGCACATGTGCATTTTTACTCTGCTGTGTGCATTTGTGTGGGAATTTGGCTTGTATTAATCCTCATAGGATAAACAAAGTGATGCATATTTTGTCGGCTGGAACATGAATGTATATTTTTCATTGAAGTCCCTGCTGTCGCCCATAACAATAATGTGAAATCCTGGTTAATCTCAGAGATCTGTGTATAATATCTTTTGGGCAACGTTTCTTACCTACAGGATTATTAATGTAGAAAATACACCATTAGCACCAATGTTGCAGCAAACATAATCTCAGCTCTGCAGAGTGTTTTAGCATTTTTCAGCCCAGATATCAAATTGTCATTTTCAGCTTTTTATACAGATTTAACAACGGAGCTGTAAGTAGTGAGCTTTTGAGGTGCCGAAAGGCAGATTTTGTTACCTTTGGACAGAGCAAGGTTAGCTGTTTCCCCCTGTTTCCAGTCTTTATGCTAAGCTAAGCTAACTGGCTGCTGGCTGTAGCTTCATATTTACTGTACGGAAATAAGAGTGGTGTTGATCTTCTCATCTAACTCTGCAAGAAAGCGAATAAGCATGTTTCCCAAAATGACGAACAATTCTTTAAATATGAAGGTCATGTTTAAAATGTAAATTTCTTCTGTTCAGTTTTGGATGTATCGAAAAATGCTGTTTTGCTGCATCTGAAAGAGGAGATAATACACAATGTCCTCATCTAACACTCTGGAGGCTAATTGTGTGTGTGTGTTTCAGACTTTGAAGTCAGTCGCTGTTCAAAGGAACTGCAAGGTCACACAGCTGATGAAACAAACTGTACGTAACTGTGTCTCTGTGTGTGGGTGTGTTTGTGTGTGTGGGTGTTGTCACGGGTGTGATTTAAGGATACACTCTCAGCATCCTCCTACTTCCTGGAACATCCTGTAACTTCATTACCATGCTCTCATTAGATACTCATTTAGACCAATCAGATTGCTCTGTAATCTAATCATTCCGCATATATTATGAGAGAAATCCATTATTGCTGCAAACATCCCGCTAATTAGAAATGGGACGCACCACCTGCTGTGTGTTTGTGTCCTCGTACATCGTTGGGGATTTTTTACTGTTCAAGTGAGGACATTTTCGACATTTTCACTGAGCTGGTTTGGGTTATAAATTAGAGACATTAGAGATATATTGGAGATATTAGTAGTGTTATGCATTGTTGTCCTGTTGTGTGTGTGTGTGTGTAAGAGAGAGTGGGCCGATATGTGTCCATGTGTAATGTGTGTGGCCTCCCAGTGAATAACCAGCTCATGTTAAGTGAGAGCTACGGGCGGAAAGACAACGCGGTCACCTTGACCCGATACTAACTCAGCTTGTGCGGTGTGCTGGGAGTTACTTTAACTTGGCTTTGATCATTATGACTCAGAGAGCCTGTATGTGCTCTCATTTCACTCAAGTCTATGTGTGTGTGTGTGTGTGTGTGTGGGTGGAAGAGTGTGTTTTTTCTGTTATTTTAAGTTTTTGACATTTTTGTCTTTATTTGATAGCTGACAGGAACGTCTAACCTCCCTAATGAGATCAGAAGAGGAAGACAGAGGAGGTTGTGAGGAACAGATTTGGCAGATGCTTCAGGAGCGACTTACAGTAAGTGAGTAAATTCATTTAGGGGAAGTTTAAGAGATTAGTGGAAAAGGACAAAGGGAGGAGGAAAGTAATTAAACAAAACAAATGAAGAAAAATGACGAGAGTGAAAGGGAGGAACAAGAAACACACATACACAAATCTGAGACTCCCATACACTGCCACAGTTGCACTGCTTGTTGTAGTTGGAATGAAATAAAAACACATTCTCAGACAGCTGAGAAAAATGATCTTGGCGATTATTACTCATCAGTTTAAGACAAATCACAGAGGCAGCTATAAATCCTACAGAGACGATCGTGGGAATTAATCAGGAAATAAGTAAAATGTCCATCGTAACGCCGTTGGCCTCGCTCAGAGGCCATCCTCACCATAGTAATGCTACTTTAGGAGCAACAGAAGTCAGAAACCAGCTGGTGGTACCACGGTTTTGCAATCTGCGGCTCACGTTACTGCAGTTTCACAAGAGTGTCTGGGAACTACGGTGGCCTTCAGGTAACATAAAAACCTGAAAGACTCTCTCTACAGTCAGTGTTTGGTTCGTCCGTTCTGAGCTACTGTAGAAACATGATGGAGCAACATGGCCGTGAAGAGGACCTGCTCCCTATGTAGATATGAAGGGCTCATTCTAAGCTAACGATTCTTAGTTTCAGGTGATAGTATACTAATGAAAAACATAGTTATGAATATTATACTCCATTTCTGCTAATAGATCTCCTCAAAATGTTATACACTGTTCCTTTAAGAGTTACAACAAGAATCTAAAAACAAGGTTATTTTAGAAAAATCTTCCCCAAGCCTCATTACTGCTGTCAGTCTGACAACAGATAACAGACTGTGAATAAACATGTACACAGTACAGTCACGTCTGCAACATCACCCAAAGAGTTTTGGAATCTTACATTTAGACTATCTCGCCAGTTTTTGGAGCTACTGTATTAAAATTCAGGTATTGCCTGGTGGTGAGCTGAAACAAACAACATTTATGAGACTCAGACGTCATGTCAATCAAGAAAACATGAAAGCAAACATTTTCTCTTTTAGCTTTAAAATCTTCGGAATGAAAACAATTGGGCACAAGTGACATTAGTGGACAGCTCATAGCTTTATGGCGTCATGCCACCAAAACAATAAATATGTTGCATATTGGAGTGAGCCAAATTGTAAGTTACTTGTCACAGAGGTATTTTTTCTAACTTCTATTACCGTTTAATAACATTGTAAATAAATAATAATATTATACATTATTGTACAATAAATTTAGACTTCTTTCAGTAGAATATTATATTATAAAAATAAAAGACGAGAGAAGTCACATGCAGCCTTTCCCTAACACTGCGCTGTAAATACTGCGTATGCAATATAAGTGTGAAGTTTGGCTGCTTTTCCTGCATCATAACAAGCTTTAGCAGCCATGTACAGTGTAAAAAAATATTTTCCCAAAGTGCCAAAATGACACATCTCTTTACAATGCAAATTCTCTTCCAACAAGCCTAATTTATTTATTACCCAGACACCAGAGTAATGTGATAGTCCTGGATATTAATTGTTTCTTTCACGGATAGTTTGATTGCAGCATGAATTTACCACCCAACAATAATAACACAAGATTCATAAATCATAAGTAGATTAAAATGAAAACAGTGAATTGGAATGTCCTCCATATTTCCCTCGCTTTGCCCTCTTCTTCCCTTCCTGTCTCTGCATAAACACATACATAAACACATACCATACGGTATGCACTGTATGGTAATAGACATTCATGCTTGTGCGCCCACAAACACGCACAGAGTTTAAATACAGTTTAGCAGTAAACATTCCCCCGGCCTGTTTAACATTTGACCCTTGTGAACTTGCTCTATTCGTCTTCGGTGCCTCAGCTGCAACAACAATCCTCGCTGTGTGTGTGTGCGTGCAAGTATTTATCCACATAAAGAAACCGATGGGAATTTATTGATGTTTTGATAATTTTTCAACCTTTAGTGGTCAGAAGAAGAAGGAAGATGTGTTTGTGAGAAACTTTTGGCTTCTTAAAGCAACAATGTGTTATTCATGTTTTCAAGGCCTTTGACCTGACACCTAAATGGAAGAAAAGACATCTATTTAAAACATTTAATTTAAAATGTTCAAGTAAAATATTTGGACACTGGAATGCGGTGTGTGCGGTCTGATGTGTGAATATTCTTCATCCAGTGCAGGCTGAGTATAAGCTGTTTTTCTCGGCTGCCCTTTTGCTCAGTAATACTCTTTGATATCTAGTGGTCGCAGAACATCATAACCAGGAAAGATTAATAGCAAAGGCCTTACTCAAGGGCAGCTTGGTGGTAGCTGCAAAGAGATAAACACCTGCTGTATTTTTGTCTTTAATTAGCATAAAGACTCAGTGGTGTAGAGCATTTGTCACTGTCAGAAGCTACTGTCTGTTTTGCTGCAGGTCTGGCTGACCTCCTGGAGGTCACAAGCTCCTATTGTTTTGTAAAATAAACCCATTAAAACATTTCACGGGGACATAGTGCTGTTTGGACGAGGATAATCCGTCACTTTAAAGCAACTACAAGGAATTTTCATTTCGTGCTGATTTTGGCGGCCCCTGTGGACAAAAGCGGTAGTGTTTTCCATGAACCCCACCGCGTCTGTCGTAAAGACCTTGATCTGGCTAGCGCCTGCATTTGTTTTGGAAGCTTGGTCATAAATAGGTTTTACCCACTTCAGTGGTCTAGCATCTAAGCCTTATACAAACTACTGTCGGTGCATGATGGTTTTGTGGCGATGCATGATGGTTTGCTCCCACAGGACACTCAAATCACTCTGTATGTGTGTATAAGCATGCAGGTGTGGCTATTTTATTTGTATTTTTTTCGCATCAGCACCTATTAATGCTTACAGTGCATGGATGTGGACGTGCATGGATTATTTTTGTTTGTGCAGACTTTATGGTGAAACTCAGCTGTTCGACTCGCTGCCCAGTAACTTCTGAAGTATTCCTGAAGTACTTGATTGGCGATTTAAACCTCCAGCTGTCACACTGTGTTATATTTAACAGCTGAAACACTCAGGCAGCAGCTACAGTAAAGTATAGGTCTGAAACAACATGACAAGTTTCCAAGGCAAAGTAAAGACTAATTACATTACCTGGTGTATGACGGTCTTAAAAAATAAAAAGGGATGCAAGTAGTGCTGAGCCCTCCAAGACATACCACCTGACTCTGCAGCAGTGTCAGCTTTCTTTTTGGCTCGTTTTAGTTCGCAGGTCCATATGGTCGAGTCCCAACGGCTCTCACTGACCTCCCTGTTAAAAAAAGCCCAGCGTGAAATGGCAGACAGAAGAGCAGAATAAACAAGATTTGAACATCTTGCAAGCCAAAGAAAACTCATATATCTTTCATAAGAATTAAACAAGACAAAATGGAAATGAATATATGAATAATATATGTGATGGTTGCTAAAAGAAAAGACTCCAGTGGGATGCCGAAACATAAGAGAAACTATAGTATGCATCATACAAAGGCTCTTTTACTATGAGTTTGTTTTGGAGTCTTGGGATCATAACGTTTAACGCAGTTTTAAGGAGAATATTTGGTCATAAACATTGCACTGACCTTCAAGTTGAGTAATCCCTTCCAACAGTTTCCATCATACTAGTTTTTTAACTTTTCCGCTGCGATGTGTTTGTGTAACATGCAGTTACAGTAGCCATTACAGAAACAACATATTCGCTGGGGGACAGGTGCAGGGCAACAGACCAAGACCGAGGTCTAATCCACTGTGGCGGTTCTGACGTTGCTCTGACGTTAACGCTGTGTGTATGTGTGTCAATTCCTAAAGGTGAATTGATTTTGTGCACCCATGACCGTTCCCTGAGCGCTCACAATCACCGATCAGTTTCACTGGCTTCTGTACGCGTCTGTGCGTGTTAATGAATCGTTCCAAAGTCCAGCCATCAGTCGATTTTGATTAACTCAACTAAGGGTTTTTTGCTGTTATTGGCAACAGGTTGAGGTGTCCTCTGTCTTTCTCAGTGCATTTCTTTCTTTTCCTCTCTTCATGCTTTCAGTTTCAATTATCCTTTCATTTCATCCATTTGACTTTTTCTCCCCTTAAATTTTCCATAAATTTCACTTTTTTTCCATCCCATCTCCATTGCCTGAACATCAATTTCTCTCTTCATCCCCCCTCTCCAAACCAGCTATCCCTGCATGACCAGGAGCTCCACATCGTATCCATTTCCCTACTCATGGATGACAGAAGGCAGCCTGGTTGCAGCCAAAGTTGGCATCACTGTGAGGTGAGTTGGTTTAGTTTGGGAATGTGACCACCTCTCCTCCAAAATTGTTGGCATGAAGGTAATTTCATGCAGATTTAACCAAGTGTCCTTAAGGATTGACTTTAGTCGCTACTTTCCAAAATGTTCTGGTTGTGAGTGATGGCCGCTCTTTCTGCATGGCTTTGAATTAATCCTTAATCTCTTTCTTTCTCAAGATCCTGATTTTTTTTATTTTCATTATTTCACCTCTTAACTTTCTCCGCTCATCTTTTTTTTGTATTTTGTTCTCTTCATTTTCCTTTTGTTTCCTTTTGTTTCTAAGCCTCTATTTACCCTCCTGCTGTTTCCCTATTTTTCTCTTTCCTTCCCTGTTTCTCTCCAAGGCAACTGGAGAAACTCTTGTGTTGCCCTCTCCCACCCCCTCCCCTCCATCATGGCCTTGTGACTGATGCTAGAGTTCTGCCTGCAGCAGTAGATTGCATTTGTGCAGATGGCTGGGAACACGCACACACTCACGTACACACACACACACACACACACACACACACACACACACACACACACACACAAACACACACACACTGGTTTGCATTAATACAGCTGGCTGGATGTAGGTGCCCCAGTTACATATGGAAAATAGGACAGCGACGGTGGTTGTGATTAAGTTGTGTGTATGTGTGTCTTAAGGTCGCTTGTTCTGCACATGTAAGAGACGAGTGAGCAAATTTCACATCCCCGAACTGGTGAGTGTGTGTGTGTGTGTCTGTGTGTGTGTCCAGGGATACACAGATAAGTACAATGCTCCACTTGGAATATTTTGTCCCAACTGTTTAAAGGATAAGATTAATGGTTAGGTATTGGGTTTAGGATTAAGGTAAACATTAGGATTATTATTAGGGCTATCAATCGATTAAAATATTTAATAGTGAATATCGCATGATTGTCCATAATTAATTGCAAATTAATGAGAATATAATAATACAATAATCTTTCGACATACCATACTATGACTTTTTCAACATACTATACTATGATTTTTTCACGACATTTGTCGACATACTATACTATGACTTTACCTGAAGTCTTTTACATACTAAACTATGAATTTGTAACTTGACATTTTTTGACATACTATACGATGACATTTTTCGACATACTACACTATGACTTTTGTTCATATTTTTTTGGACTTATACTATGACTTTTTTCATATTTTTGATATACTGTACTATGACTTTCTTAATATTTTTTGAAAGCCTATACTATGAATTTTTTCAACCTATACTAGGACTACTTTTCATGAATTTTATTGATAAAATATACTATGAGTTTTTCAGCATACTATACTATGACCTTTCCTGAAATTTTTCGGAAACTATACCATGACTGTAGTCATGAAATTTTTCCACATACTATACTATGACTTTATTTACGAAGAGTTTTACAAACTATACTATAAGGTTTTTTCATGAATTTTTTTCAACATACTATACTATGACTTTTTTCATATTTTTCGACTACTGTGGGACATAGTATAGTATGTCGAAATTTTTTGCGGAAAAAGTCATACTATAGTATGACGAAATTTTTTGTGGAAAAAGTCATAGTATAGTATGTCGAATTTTTTGGCGAAAAAACGTCATAGTATAGTATGTCGAAATTTCTTACAAAAAAAGTCATAGTATAGTATGTAGAATTTTTTTGCGAAAAAAATCATACTATAGTATGTCGAATTATTTTACAGAAAAAAAGTAATAGTATAGTATGTCGAATTTTTTGGCAAAAAAAAGTCATAGTATAGTATGTCGAAATTTTTTACAAAAAAAAGTCATACTATAGTTTGTCGAAATTCTTTGTGGAAAAATAGTCATACTATAGTATGTCGTATTGTTTTTCAAAAAGTCATAGTATAGTATGTCAACATTTTTTACATAAAAAAAGTCATAGCATAGTATGTCGAGATTTTTTGCAAAAAAAAGTCAGAGTATATAGTATGTCGACATTTTTGGCAAAAAAAAGTCATAGTATAGTATGTCGAAATCTTTGGCAAAAAAAAGTCATAGTATACTGTAGTATGTCAAAATTCTTTGCGGAAAAAAAGTCATACTATAGTATGTCGAATTGTTTAGCAAAAAAAGTCGTACTATAGTATGTCGAAAATGTTTGCAAAAAAAGTCATACTATAGTATGTCGAAATCTTTTGCAAAAAAAAGTCATAGTATAGTATGTCGAAATTTTTCATTGGAAAAAGGCATAGTATAGTCTGTTGATTTCATTTTGTGGAAAAAAAACTCAGTTTAAAATGTCGAAAATATTCATGAAAAAAAAAAAAGTCATACTATAGTATGTCGAAAATTTTCGTGAAAAAATGTCATAGTATAGAATGTCGAAAATTTTCATTGGAAAAAGGCATAGTATAGTCTGTTGATTTCATTTTGTGGAAAAAAAACTCAGTTTAAAATGTCGAAAATATTCATGAAAAAAAAAAAGTCATACTATAGAATGTCGAAAATTTTCGTGAAAAAATGTCATAGTATAGAATGTCGAACATTTTCATTGGAAGAGGCATAGTATGGTCTGTTGATTTCATTTTGTGGAAAAAAAACTCAGTTTAAAATGTCAAAAATATTCATGAAAAAAAAAAAAGTCATACTAAAGTATGTCGAAAATTTTCGTGAAAAAATGTCATAGTATAGAGTGTCGAAAATTTTCATTGGAAAAGGCATAGTATAGTCTATTGATTTCATTTTGTGGAAAAAAAACTCAGTTTAAAATGTCGAAAATATTCATGAAAAAAAAAAAAATGTCATACTATAGTAGGTCGAAAATTTTCGTGAAAAAATGTCATCGTATAGAATGTCGAAAATTTTCACGAAAAAAGGCATACTATAGTCTGTTGATTTCATTTTGGAAATAAAAACTCAGTTTAAAATGTCGAAAATATTCATGAAAAGAAAAAAAAGTCATGCTATAGTATGTCGAAAATTTTCGGGAAAAAATGTCATAGTATAGAATGTCGAAAATTTTCATGAAAAAGGCATAGTATAGTCTGTTGATTTCATTTTGTGGAAAAAAAAATCAGTTTAAAATGTCGAAAATATTCATGAAAAAAAAAAAAATCATACTTTTGATTATTGATGACTTTCGACTTTTAATGATTTTTGACCTGACTTTTTTTTCGTGATTTTCGAGATGGCTTCGTTTTTCATAATTTTCAACATCACTTTTTTTCTTTATTTTCAACAGGCAGCGGTATGACTTTATTTTTAATACCTTTATTTTTAATGACTTTCGACAGGCCGCGGTATGACTTTTAATGATTTTTGACCTGACTTTTTTTTCGTGATTTTCGACAGGCGCGGCTTCGTCTTTCGACATGACTTTTTTCCTTTATTTTCAACAGGCAGCGTTATGACTTTATTTTTAAATACATTTATTTTTAATGACTTTCGACAGGCCGGTATGACTTTTAATGATTTTTGACCTGACTTTTTTTTCGTGATTTTCGACAGGCGCGGTATGGCTTCGTTTTTCATAATTTTCGACATGACTTTTTTTCTTTATTTTCAACAGGCAGCGGTATGACTTTATTTTTAACGACTTTATTTTTAATGACTTTCGACAGGCCGCGGTATGACTTTTAATGATTTTTGACCTGACTTTTTTTTCGTGATTTTCGACAGGCGCGGTATGGCTTCGTTTTTCATAATTTTCAACATCACTTTTTTTCTTTATTTTCAACAGGCAGCGGTATGACTTAATTATTGATGACTTTCGACTGTCCGCGGTATGACTTTTAATGATTTTTGACCTGACTTTTTTTTCGTGATTTTCGACAGGCGCGGTATGGCTTCATTTTTCATAATTTTCAAAAGCACTTCTTTTCTTTATTTTCAACAGGCAGCGGTATGACTTTATTATTGATGACTTTATTTTTAATGACTTTCCACAGGCCGCGATATGACTTTTAATGATTTTTGACTTGACTTTTTTTTCGTGATTTTCGACAGGTGCGGTATGGCTTCGTTTTTCATAATTTTCAACATCACTTTTTTTCTTTATTTTCAACAGGCAGCGGTATGACTTTATTATTGATGACCTTCGACAGGCCGCAGTATGACTTTTAATGATTTTTGACCTGACTTTTTTTTCGTGATTTTCGACAGGCGCGGTATGGCTTCGTTTTTCATAATTTTCAACATCACTTTTTTTCTTTATTTTCAACAGGCAGCGGTATGACTTTATTTTTAATGACTTTATTTTTAACGACTTTATTTTTAATTACTTTCCACAGGTTGCGGTATGACTTTTAATGATTTTTGACCTGACTTTTTTTTCGTGATTTTCGACAGGCGCGGAATGGCTTCGTTTTTCGACATTACTTTTTTTCTTTATTTTCAACAGGCAGCGGTATGACTTTATTTTTAACGACTTTATTTTTAACGACTTTATTTTTAATTACTTTCGACAGGTTGCGGTATGACTTTTAATGATTTTTGACCTGACTTTTTTTTCGTGATTTTCGACAGGCGCGGTATGGCTTCGTTTTTCATAATTTTCGACATGACTTTTTTTCTTTATTTTCAACAGGCAGCGGTATGACTTTATTTTTAACGACTTTATTTTTAATGACTTTCGACAGGCCGCGGTATGACTTTTAATGATTTTTGACCTGACTTTTTTTTTGTGATTTTCGAGAGGCGCGGTATGGCTTCGTTTTTCATAATTTTCAACATCACTTTTTTTCTTTATTTTCAACAGGCAGCGTTATGACTTTATTTTTAATGACTTTATTTTTAATGACTTTCGACAGTCCGCGGTATGACTTTTAATGATTTTTGATCTGACTTTTTTTTCGTGATTTTCGACAGGCGCGGTATGGCTTCGTTTTTCATAATTTTCAACATCACTTTTTTTCTTTATTTTCAACAGGCAGCGGTATGACTTTATTTTTAATGACTTTATTTTTAATGACTTTCGACAGGCCGCGCTATGACTTTTAATGATTTTTGACCTGACTTTTTTTTCGTGATTTTCGACAGGCGCGGTATGGCTGATTTTTCATAATTTTCAACATCACTTTTTTTCTTTATTTTCAACAGGCAGCGGTATGACTTTATTTTTAATGACTTTATTTTTAATGACTTTCGACAGGCCGCGGTATGACTTTTAATGATTTTTGACCTGACTTTTTTTTCGTGATTTTCGACAGGCGCGGTATGGCTTCGTTTTTCATAATTTTCGACATCAATTTTTTTCTTTATTTTCAACAGGCAGCGGTATGACTTTATTATTGATGACTTTCGACAGTCCGCGGTATGACTTTTAATGATTTTTGACCTGACTTTTTTTTCGTGATTTTCGACAGGCGCGGTATGGCTTTGTTTTTCATAATTTTCAACATCACTTTTTTTCTTTATTTTCAACAGGCAGCGGTATGACTTTATTATTGATGACTTTCGACAGGACTTTTAATGATTTTTGACCTGACTTTTTTTTCGTGATTTTCGACAGGCGCGGTATGGCTGATTTTTCATAATTTTCAACATCACTTCTTTTCTTTATTTTGAACAGGCAGCGGTATGACTTTATTTTTAATGACTTTATTTTTAATGACTTTCGACAGGCCGCGGTATGACTTTTAATGATTTTTGACCTGACTTTTTTTACGTGATTTTCGACAGGCGCGGTATGGCTTCGTTTTTCATAATTTTCAACATCACTTTTTTTCTTTATTTTCAACAGGCAGCGGTATGACTTTATTATTGATGACTTTCGACAGTCCGCGGTATGACTTTTAATGATTTTTGACCTGACTTTTTTTTCGTGATTTTCGACAGGCGCGGTATGGCTTCGTTTTTCATAATTTTCAACATCACTTTTTTTCTTTATTTTCAACAGGCAGCGGTATGACTTAATTATTGATGACTTTCGACAGGCCGCGGTATGACTTTTAATGATTTTTGACCTGACATTTTTTTGGCTTCGTTTTTCATAATTTTCAACATCACTTTTTTTCTTTATTTTCAACAGGCAGCGGTATGACTTAATTATTGATGACTTTCGACAGGCCGCGGTATGACTTTCAATGATTTTTGACCTGACTTTTTTTTCGTGATTTTCGACAGGCGCGGTATGGCTTCGTTTTTCATAATTTTCAACATCATTTTTTTTCTTTATTTTCAACAGGCAGCGGTATGACTTTATTTTTAATGACTTTATTTTTAATGACTTTATTTTTAATGACTTTCGACAGTCCGCGGTATGACTTTTAATGATTTTTGACCTGACTTTTTTTACGTGATTTTCGACAGGCGCGGTATGGCTTCGTTTTTCATAATTTTCAACATCATTTTTTTTCTTTATTTTCAACAGGCAGCGGTATGACTTTATTATTGATGACTTTCGACAGTCCGCGGTATGACTTTTAATAATTTTTGACCTGACTTTTTTTTCGTGATTTTCGACAGGCGCGGTATGGCTTCGTTTTTCGTAATTTTCAACATCACTTTTTTTCTTTATTTTCAACAGGCAGCGGTATGACTTAATTATTGATGACTTTCGACAGGCCGCGGTATGACTTTTAATGATTTTTGACCTGACTTTTTTTTGGCTTCGTTTTTCATAATTTTCAACATCACTTTTTTTCTTTATTTTCAACAGGCAGCGGTATGACTTTATTATTGATGACTTTCGACAGTCCGCGGTATGACTTTTAATGATTTTTGACCTGACTTTTTTTTCGTGATTTTCGACAGGCGCGGTATGGCTTCGTTTTTCATTATTTTCAACATCACTTTTTTTCTTTATTTTCAACTGGCAGCGGTATGACTTTATTTTTAATGACTTTATTTTTAATGACTTTCGACAGGCCGCGGTATGACTTTTAATGATTTTTGACCTGACTTTTTTTTCGTGTTTTTGGACAGGCGCGGTATGGCTTCGTTTTTCATAATTTTCAACATCACTTTTTTTCTTTATTTTCAACAGGCAGCGGTATGACTTTATTTTTAATGACTTTCGACAGGCGGTATGTCTTTTAATGATTTTTGACCTGACTTTTTTTTCGTGATTTTCGACAGGCGCGGTATGGCTTCGTTTTTCATAATTTTCGACATGACTTTTTTTCTTTATTTTCAACAGGCAGCGGTATGACTTTATTTTTAATGACTTTATTTTTAATGACTTTCGACAGGACAGGAAAGTGACTTTTAATGATTTTTGACCTGACTTTTTTTTCGTGATTTTCGACAGGCGCGGTATGGCTTCGTTTTTCATAATTTTCAACATCACTTTTTTTCTTTATTTTCAACAGGCAGCGGTATGACTTTATTATTGATGACCTTCGACAGGCCACGGTATGACTTTTAATGATTTTTGACCTGACTTTTTTTTCGTGATTTTCAACAGGCAGCGGTATGACTTTATTATTGATGACTTTCGTCAGGCAGCGGTATGACTTTTAATGATTTTTGACCTGACTTTTTTTTCGTGATTTTCGACAGGCGCGGTATGGCTTCGTTTTTCATAATTTTCGACATGACTTTTTTTCTTTATTTTCAACAGGCAGCGGTATGACTTTATTATTGATGACTTTCGACAGTCCGCGGTATAACTTTTAATGATTTTTGACCTGACTTTATTTTCGTGATTTTCGACAGGCGCGGTATGGCTTCGTTTTTCATAATTTTCAACATCACTTTTTTCTTTATTTTCAACAGGCAGCGGTAGGACTTAATTATTTATGACTTTCGACAGGCCGCGGTATGACTTTTAATGATTTTTGACCTGACTTTTTTTTTGTGATTTTCGACAGGCGCGGTATGGCTTCGTTTTTCATAATTTTCAACATCACTTTTTTTCTTTATTTTCAACAGGCAGCGTTATGACTTTATTTTTAATGACTTTATTTTTAATGACTTTCGACAGTCCGCGGTATGACTTTTAATGATTTTTGACCTGACTTTTTTTTCGTGATTTTCGACAGGCGCGGTATGGCTTCGTTTTTCATAATTTTCAACATCACTTTTTTTCTTTATTTTCAACAGGCAGCGGTATGACTTAATTATTGATGACTTTCGACAGGCCGCGGTATGACTTTTAATGATTTTTGACCTGACTTTTTTTTCGTGATTTTCGACAGGCGTGGTATGGCTTCGTTTTTCATAATTTTCAACATCACTTTTTTTCTTTATTTTCAACAGGCAGCGGTATGACTTTATTTTTAATGACTTTATTTTTAATGACTTTCGACAGGCCGCGGTATGACTTTTAATGATTTTTGACCTGACTTTTTTTTCGTGTTTTTGGACAGGCGCGGTATGGCTTCGTTTTTCATAATTTTCAACATCACTTTTTTTCTTTATTTTCAACAGGCAGCGGTATGACTTTATTATTGATGACTTTCGACGGTCCGCGGTATGACTTTTAATGATTTTTGACATGACTTTTTTTTCGTGATTTTCGACAGGCGCGGTATGGCTTTGTTTTTCATAATTTTCAACATCACTTTTTTTCTTTATTTTCAACAGGCAGCGGTATGACTTAATTATTGATGACTTTCGACAGGCCGCGGTATGTCTTTTAATGATTTTTGACCTGACTTTTTTTTCGTGATTTTCGACAGGCGCGGTATGGCTTCGTTTTTCATAATTTTCGACATGACTTTTTTTCTTTATTTTCAACAGGCAGCGGTATGACTTTATTTTTAATGACTTTATTTTTAATGACTTTCGACAGGCCGCGGTATAACTTTTAATGATTTTTGACCTGACTTTTTTTTCGTGTTTTTGGACAGGCGCGGTATGGCTTCGTTTTTCATAATTTTCAACATCACTTTTTTTCTTTATTTTCAACAGGCAACGGTATGACTTAATTATTGATGACTTTCGACAGGCCGTGGTATGACTTTTAATGATTTTTGACCTGACTTTTTTTTCTTGATTTTCGACAGGCGCGGTATGGCTTCGTTTTTCATAATTTTCAACATCACTTTTTTTCTTTATTTTCAACAGGCAGCGGTATGACTTTATTTTTAATGACTTTATTTTTAATGACTTTTGACAGGCCGCGGTATGACTTTTAATTATTTTTGACGACTTTTTTTTCGTGATTTTCTACATGGCTTCGTTTTTCGACATGACAAAATGAAAAAAGTCATACTATAGCATGTCGAAAATATTCGTAAAAAAATGTCATAGTATAGAATGTCGAAAATTTTAATGAAAAAAGGCATAGTATAGTCTGTCGATTCATTTGGTGGAAAAAAAACTCAGTTTAAAATTTCAACATTTTCATAAAAAGTCATACTATAGTATGACTTTTCATGAAAATTGACGAAAATTTAAACTGAGTTTTTTTTCCACCAAATGAATCGACAGACTATACTATGCCTGTTTTCATGAAAATTTTCGACATTCTATACTATGACATTTTTTTACGAATATTTTCGAAAATTTTTATGAAAAAAGTCATGTCGAAAATATTCGTAAAAAAATGTCATAGTATAGAATGTCGAAAATTTTAATGAAAAAAGGCATAGTATAGTCTGTCGATTCATTTGGTGGAAAAAAAACTCAGTTTAAAATTTCAACATTTTCATAAAAAGTCATACTATAGTATGACTTTTCATGAAAATTGACGAAAATTTAAACTGAGTTTTTTTTCCACCAAATGAATCGACAGACTATACTATGCCTGTTTTCATGAAAATTTTCGACATTCTATACTATGACATTTTTTTACGAATATTTTCGAAAATTTTTATGAAAAAAGTCATGTCGAAAATATTCGTAAAAAAATGTCATAGTATAGAATGTCGAAAATTTTAATGAAAAAAGGCATAGTATAGTCTGTCGATTCATTTGGTGGAAAAAAAACTCAGTTTAAAATTTCAACATTTTCATAAAAAGTCATACTATAGTATGACTTTTCATGAAAATTGACGAAAATTTAAACTGAGTTTTTTTTCCACCAAATGAATCGACAGACTATACTATGCCTGTTTTCATGAAAATTTTCGACATTCTATACTATGACATTTTTTTACGAATATTTTCGAAAATTTTTATGAAAAAAGTCATGTCGAAAATATTCGTAAAAAAATGTCATAGTATAGAATGTCGAAAATTTTAATGAAAAAAGGCATAGTATAGTCTGTCGATTCATTTGGTGGAAAAAAAACTCAGTTTAAAATTTCAACATTTTCATAAAAAGTCATACTATAGTATGACTTTTCATGAAAATTGACGAAAATTTAAACTGAGTTTTTTTTCCACCAAATGAATCGACAGACTATACTATGCCTGTTTTCATGAAAATTTTCGACATTCTATACTATGACATTTTTTTACGAATATTTTCGAAAATTTTTATGAAAAAAGTCATGTCGAAAATATTCGTAAAAAAATGTCATAGTATAGAATGTCGAAAATTTTAATGAAAAAAGGCATAGTATAGTCTGTCGATTCATTTGGTGGAAAAAAAACTCAGTTTAAAATTTCAACATTTTCATAAAAAGTCATACTATAGTATGACTTTTCATGAAAATTGACGAAAATTTAAACTGAGTTTTTTTTCCACCAAATGAATCGACAGACTATACTATGCCTGTTTTCATGAAAATTTTCGACATTCTATACTATGACATTTTTTTACGAATATTTTCGAAAATTTTTATGAAAAAAGTCATGTCGAAAATATTCGTAAAAAAATGTCATAGTATAGAATGTCGAAAATTTTAATGAAAAAAGGCATAGTATAGTCTGTCGATTCATTTGGTGGAAAAAAAACTCAGTTTAAAATTTCAACATTTTCATAAAAAGTCATACTATAGTATGACTTTTCATGAAAATTGACGAAAATTTAAACTGAGTTTTTTTTCCACCAAATGAATCGACAGACTATACTATGCCTGTTTTCATGAAAATTTTCGACATTCTATACTATGACATTTTTTTACGAATATTTTCGAAAATTTTTATGAAAAAAGTCATGTCGAAAATATTCGTAAAAAAATGTCATAGTATAGAATGTCGAAAATTTTAATGAAAAAAGGCATAGTATAGTCTGTCGATTCATTTGGTGGAAAAAAAACTCAGTTTAAAATTTCAACATTTTCATAAAAAGTCATACTATAGTATGACTTTTCATGAAAATTGACGAAAATTTAAACTGAGTTTTTTTTCCACCAAATGAATCGACAGACTATACTATGCCTGTTTTCATGAAAATTTTCGACATTCTATACTATGACATTTTTTTACGAATATTTTCGAAAATTTTTATGAAAAAAGTCATGTCGAAAATATTCGTAAAAAAATGTCATAGTATAGAATGTCGAAAATTTTAATGAAAAAAGGCATAGTATAGTCTGTCGATTCATTTGGTGGAAAAAAAACTCAGTTTAAAATTTCAACATTTTCATAAAAAGTCATACTATAGTATGACTTTTCATGAAAATTGACGAAAATTTAAACTGAGTTTTTTTTCCACCAAATGAATCGACAGACTATACTATGCCTGTTTTCATGAAAATTTTCGACATTCTATACTATGACATTTTTTTACGAATATTTTCGAAAATTTTTATGAAAAAAGTCATGTCGAAAATATTCGTAAAAAAATGTCATAGTATAGAATGTCGAAAATTTTAATGAAAAAAGGCATAGTATAGTCTGTCGATTCATTTGGTGTAAAAAAAACTCAGTTTAAAATTTCAACATTTTCATAAAAAGTCATACTATAGTATGACTTTTCATGAAAATTGACGAAAATTTAAACTGAGTTTTTTTTCCACCAAATGAATCGACAGACTATACTATGCCTGTTTTCATGAAAATTTTCGACATTCTATACTATGACATTTTTTTACGAATATTTTCGAAAATTTTTATGAAAAAAGTCATGTCGAAAATATTCGTAAAAAAATGTCATAGTATAGAATGTCGAAAATTTTAATGAAAAAAGGCATAGTATAGTCTGTCGATTCATTTGGTGGAAAAAAAACTCAGTTTAAAATTTCAACATTTTCATAAAAAGTCATACTATAGTATGACTTTTCATGAAAATTGACGAAAATTTAAACTGAGTTTTTTTTCCACCAAATGAATCGACAGACTATACTATGCCTGTTTTCATGAAAATTTTCGACATTCTATACTATGACATTTTTTTACGAATATTTTCGAAAATTTTTATGAAAAAAGTCATGTCGAAAATATTCGTAAAAAAATGTCATAGTATAGAATGTCGAAAATTTTAATGAAAAAAGGCATAGTATAGTCTGTCGATTCATTTGGTGGAAAAAAAACTCAGTTTAAAATTTCAACATTTTCATAAAAAGTCATACTATAGTATGACTTTTCATGAAAATTGACGAAAATTTAAACTGAGTTTTTTTTCCACCAAATGAATCGACAGACTATACTATGCCTGTTTTCATGAAAATTTTCGACATTCTATACTATGACATTTTTTTACGAATATTTTCGAAAATTTTTATGAAAAAAGTCATGTCGAAAATATTCGTAAAAAAATGTCATAGTATAGAATGTCGAAAATTTTAATGAAAAAAGGCATAGTATAGTCTGTCGATTCATTTGGTGGAAAAAAAACTCAGTTTAAAATTTCAACATTTTCATAAAAAGTCATACTATAGTATGACTTTTCATGAA